>LPNX010402596.1:261666-279851 GCA_001517045.1 Pseudotsuga menziesii | reverse complement strand
CTCATTGTGTTTTTACTCAAATTTCGATCGGGAGAGCTCGTTGGATGTGGAATTTGATTCCGCATCCAACGAGTACCCACACTGCATACTTTTTATGGACCCTGCTACTCCAAAAACAAGAAATACCTGAAAAAACGTGATGATGACATCATCATTACGTTTTTTCAGGTATTTCTTGTTTTTGGGGTAGCGGGGTCCATCAAAAGTATGCAGTGTGGGTACTCGTTGGATGCAGAATCAAATTCTGTATCCAATGAGCTCTCCCGATCGAAATTTGAGTAAAAACACAGGGAGATATGTCGAAAATACGAACACAAAAAGTAGTTTTTTTCTTTCTTCCTCCAAAATCAATCAATATCATTTTATTATTTTAACTATTATTTTATTATTTTCCTTAGGAGGCCCATTTTAGACCCCAAAATTCCTCTAATGAGTCTGATCAAGGACTCATGAACAAATATATTAAACCATGATTAACAAAATAGGTGAACCTATTTGATGTTATTTTGTTGCATGTTGTAATTATCAAAATTATAAGAAACAATAAATGACTGATGTTTAAAATAAATTTCCAGCACTCAAGCATGAAGACTTGAGGGGAAAAGAACCTCTTCTCTGAGTGAACACCAAGGGGTGAAATTGAGGATCCAACTCTACTTTGCTGAAGTAACTTTTCCTAGACTCAAGCAGGAGGCTGGGTGGAAAATAAATTCCTGGACTCAAGTGAGGAGGCTTGAGTGGAATTGTGAGAGAGTCTGTGATATCAATGGAAAGACGTAGGCACAAAGTTTGACATCTGGAAAACATGACATCGTTTGATGTTTTTGAGGGGAATAATTTTGACTAGCAATCAAAAGGGAGAGTAACCTCAAATTTTATCTTGTAATTCCAATTGGTGTCAGCAACTCGAGAGAGAATTCTGAGTTCAACAGAGAGCTGTTAAAGATGAAAAAAAAAATTCCCTCAAGGGTGAAGGTGAATGGTAAAGTTTAAAAGTTGCTACTTGAAATTATGTGAAATATATGATGCTAACTTTTGAATGAAATAGATGTATATCTCAAGTTGAGGACTTGTTGTTTATGTTCTAAGTTGGATTATGGATTAATGACATGTTACTGAATAAAATTTGGAAGACCTAGTTTTGTTGCACAAAAGTGCAAGTTATGAAGGATAAAAGCGTGCGGGAATCGTGAAATATTGAATATGATCAAAACAAATATGAAAAAGGGAACAAAAAGATAAACTCAAGAGTGGAAGAAAAAATATTGGAAAGCATGAACACTAAGGATGGTGTTAATTATGCGGGGAAAGCAAGTAACATCCCCTTAGTACGCGACCAAAAATGAAAAACTGTAAGTAAAAGGAATTGTAAGTACTAATCCTAGCCTCATCAAGTTATAAATGAAATTAAAAAAAAACTAGGAGATTGAAAATGTGCAAGACTAAAGCAATGACTCGGGACGAATCCACTAGGAGGAGAGGTCAAAGGCTAGTGAAATGTTGAGAATTCAGCTTTCAATGACTATGTGTAATCTTGGTACAATGGGGTACTAATTGGGATACAAGTCATATTTTTCGCTACTTGGCATGAGTTGAATACCGTGCTTACTATTGAGAATGCAGTCATCACTTGCGAAAAATGAAAGGATTGATATTGTCCTTTCAGCAATAATCAAGATTTTTATTGTTTTGTTTAAACAAATTAAACAAGATATTACTATCTTTATAAAATTTGTCTTAGAACACACAATATTATTATTAAATTACATTTGGGTGTGTATCCGAAGGATTATTATGAAATGAAAGGAAAACATTACTTTACTTATAAATGTGAGATAAAATTTGTTTTATCTACTAAAAGTAATGAGAATCATATGATTATAAGATATATATTTATAGTAAAGCTAAATAGTCAAATTGAAATAAGTGGTAATAGCCTCACAAAAACCCTAATATATGAATATACATATATATTGGTTATATTATAATAATAACGATTAGGTCATGGTCCATTACTCCTAGGATTTCCTTTTACAAGGAAATGATTTTATTAAATAATCACGCATATGTACAGATACATATATATATATAACCAATAAGATGCGTCAAAACACTTAAGGGTAGATACGACCTTTGAACTCGATTTGTTGGCGAACTAAGAGATTTGGTAAAGAGATTTTGGTGTGGATAATTTTTAAAACAACCACATATTCGATTTTACAAAGAAGTAACCTAGAGCCAAAAGGATTGTTATTACGATTAATTAACCACTATATCATTTATTATTTTTAGGGGAGGTCATTTCCACCTCATGAAAAACCTGGAGGCATATCATCATTAGTCACTTACATCATGTTTTATTTTTATTATTAATTATTATTACCCTGGCCTTGGAGCAGGAGAGGTTACGTTGCCCATGTTGATACCGAACAAGAGAGATTGTGTTGATTTATGTTTCCATTATAACGATGTATTGAGTATCCCTCGATGGGTAGTTAGATCAAATAAAAAAAGGTTAAGCATCGAATCAAAGCTTGGATTGACTCCTACTTGGAATTGACACTTGGATCAAATCTCCTGAAAATCAACTTGTGGTAGCATGGATCAATAGAATTAATAAATTATTCCATCAATCACTCTGGGAAGTTAGGCACCTTATCGTCTATGCTTTGTTCCTCGAATTGCATATAAACGTACGTAATAGCATGTATGAAAAAAAAGAGGATAAGGCCATGTGTCTCCTCAAGAGCTTGGGGAGAATCGAGAGAATCACACTACGTTTTTTTCTTCTATGGTCCGCGTTTTTGCGATGGAGAGAGAGAGAGCCTGTGAGGGAATTCGACGGTGATAGAAATTGTTTGACCCCTGTGATCTGATTTGGTAAGTGTGTATGTTTCTAGTAGATCCTCAATGCCTGCATTCTTGTTTTAAAAACATTTAGATCTCATCTTGATAGATCTTTAAAACATGCATTTTTGGTTCTTTATAGATATTTAATATATGCGTTTTGAGTTTTTTTATATTTGTGGAAGGCTGCAAATGATAGCCACAGTATTAACCAGATCCGTGGGCAGTAAAATTTAAAAACCATATATTGTATTTGACTAGATCCAACTCTAAATGTTACAACATTTTGGTGAAGTATAGATCTACATACCTGCATTGTTATAAAGCCAATATATGAAACTTGTTGTCTATTAAATATGGAACATATTTCCCCATGCGGCATGTTTACTATGAAGCAGAGGATGCTGTGTATGTCTCTCTACTGAATCAATTGCATCATCGACTGCTGTTGCCTCAATTCGGTTTCTACACCTGTGTTTCCTTGATTGTAAACTGTGATTTTTTTATTCATATGGATCTATTTCCAAAACGTTGTGTCTTCCTTAAGTATGGATCTCATCTTAGAATCCTGCGATATCCTTGTCTCTTGGATCTCTTCCCAAGATGTTGTGATTTCATACATACAATTAAAACATTAGAATCTGAACTTACGTTTAGAATATGGATGCCCCAATAGCTTCAATGTCTTATCATGAATGAAAATATTAGGGTTGAAGCTTATAATCAGTAAGGGCATGAGTTTCCAATCCTTGAATGTTTCTTTTATGAATCTAAACATAATCTTAGTATTCATTTTTCAATATTTAACCAACTGCGATATTTTTCATTATTAAGTGGATCACATTTCAAATCTAAGTTTTCATTAATTGTTGGATCTGGCTATGTGAATAAAGAATTGTTCCTGCAATCTGAGTGAAACCGTTGGTGATCGTTTATTTTTATAAAAGTGTAGTATATGTGTGTTATTTGTTAAAGATCTGGGTTAAACCTTGCATGCCTACAATTTTTGATTCATTTATGGAGAGTTTGGGTGGGAAATATTTAGTATCCCTTCGTCGTTTTTTAAGTGAAAAAGATTTAGGAAGTTGAAATGGCAATTTATTACATACGGAGGATTTCGAGACCTTTTCATTGTACTTTATCATGAAGTACGACCATTTTTAATGGGAAACATTACTATATATAAATAAAGATATTGGAAATATCTTACTATAATATGTATATTAAAGTGAAAATCGATGCTAGGAATATATTTATCTTTAAAATGGAAAACTTTTCTATTGGGAATTCCTTGATATATAATATATATAAATATATCTACATATATATTATAGTGAAAAATGATGCTAGGAATATATTTATATTTAAAGTTGAAAACTTTACCATTAGAAATTCCTTGTTATAACATATATAATTATAGTGAAAACATTACTATGGATATATATATTTAAGTATATGATAAATATTGCTATGAGTTTAAAGTTATATTTATGGAAAACATTACCATAATTAGATGTTTATATATTGGAAACTTTTTAAGTGTTTTAAAAAACAATATCTTATGGATAATAAGATCTTGAAGATTAGAGTTACATGCAAAATTTTCCTCCTTGTTAATACTATTGCTTCCCTTGAATCTATTTTAGCATAATAAAATGTTGGAATTCTTTGTAAATCGAAGTAATTGAATCCACCAACAAATATAACTGTCGCAACTACTTAGAGTTTACAGAAAAAGACAACAAATTTAGTACTGTAAGAATTCTCCTTAAAGTTAGAATTCTCCTTACACTACGTAGTATGGTATTTGAATTGTTAAGAGTAGAATCGTCATTTGTTAGAAACCGTTCTTCATCTATAGAGGACTATTTTAATATATTACTAGGACCATGCTTAGCAGATCCAGAGGATGATGGAGCCAGATATGAACCTAGAGTACGGGTATGATTGCTTGCTAAATATCTTGCATACCTGACAAAATAAACATTTTAAAAATACCATTAAGGTAACAAGACTTTACTCCTATCGAGGAGCCGTTATAAAACTCTAGGGGATTTGAAAAAACAAAGTCCAAGAGATGGATATGTGACTTTGGAATTTCAACATAATAGAGGTTCCTTCAATTCGATCTATCAAAACATGGTGAAAAAATAGGAATAGGTAAGATAGATGTAGGAGTCCCATTAGATAACTTGTTGAGATTATCTACATCATTTTTCTTGGTTAGCTCTGCAGAGTAGTGTATCTTCTTTGGTACGTTCACAAGATTTGTAATTGTATTCTCGGACATAACCTTTCTTGCAGAGTCTTACTGTTTCTATAGTAGGATTACAACATTATACAACTATAAGCCCTTCATTTAAATCTCTCATGAGATTTTAGATAGAAAATTAGGGACAAAATGGTAAGATGTATAGTTCACAAATAGAAGGAAACAAAATATGGCTTCTTTCCAGAAAATAATTGAACACAACTATTGAATGAAGGATTAAGATTTGTATAATAGTTAAAATATTACACGCTTTTTATTTCAGTTTGCAAGCAAAATTTAATGCTTTCTACCTTTAACAACAATTAATCTGTGGTTTTAAAGGAAAATGTTGTCCAAGTGAAATGAAAATGCTTCGTTCCATCACTATCGTAGTCCGCCACATTAGGGAAAGAGACCCTGGAATGCAAAGGGGTGTCGTCACTGGAACTCAAGGATTGATGCCTCATCCTACTGTATTGAATGCTATCCCACCACGGTGTGCCAACCATCATTCACGTCGATCATGGGCTCGAAACGCCTTCCTATCACATAAACAGCCAAACCCCCTTCACTTGATTAACAAATTCTTACCTTACCCAAATCTCATCTTTGAATGGCCTACAGTTCAAACCATACTGATATGTTTAATGTAATTGGCCCAAAGAAAACAAAAAAGAATGGCTCTGCATTTAATATTCATATTTAAAACATTGCAAAATACTGCATGATTTCTCGATGATTAATTCAAAAAGCATTGGGAAGCTGATGCTAGACCCCTCTGTATGCAGTATTTAGAGAGACTATCTTATAATTTAGTCAGTTGTAAATTTAGCAGAACCACTAAATCTAACCAACCTGCACAATGGTCCTACAGCCGTTCAATAAAGAGTGGACTTTAATTTGACGGTGAACCTGATTTCATAAAAATTCTACGTCCAACCTCTGCTGTTAACCCACCTGCTAGTTGAATGAGAGAAATGATCCTCAATCGTTGGATCTCTGTCAACTTCAATCAACGACAAATTTTAAATAGAACAAAGTAGATTGCAATTTAAAATGTTCGCAACCTTGTGGATTGTTAACCTGCTTGCTAATTGAATCTACAGAATGACTAACAACCATCAGATCTAGATCGAAGGCGGACTCAACATATCATAAGGATAATTACATTCAAATTTTGTGCACATCAAAATTTTGTTTGTTCACGCTAGTTCTCCAAGTGAAATTGATGACATCCGTTAATCTGCTTCAACGATCAACCTCGTCCGTTAATATTAATTCTCTTTGGAAAAACCATTTTCATATTTTACGTCCCAACTCCCTTTTTATCCTCCTCTTTATTTCATTTGCCAAATTCACCTTGGCCGTTGATCTTCTATCAAACCTCAATCTCGATGCATGATCTTCAAGCATATCGATGATCAGTTTAGGAGTATCTCAGGTGCAACTCCCAATTGTGAAATTGATTCTCTGTCATAGATCTGGTTCTACCACGATATTGACCATCCACACCTGCACATAATTGAATCTTATTTATCTTCGATCCTTGTTGTGATCGATCCTTGATCATTCACCCTACAACATATTCTCACTCATGAAATCTCAATTATTATAAATATAAATTTTATTCTATTGATTAGAGAATTGATCAGTCGATCTTTATATTCTCATAATCCTTGAATTCAAATGTAACACACACAAGATTGTCAACCATTCAATCATACATTCAAACATAACTATAATTACACAGAGATTATGCCACTGTGAAATCTCTGTTTTCTCGAGGAATGAATTTACTCGAAGCCTCCCTCTATCCTTCATCACATGCTATGTGAAATTTGTCTCCCTCTCAAGCTCTATGAGATAAAAAAGCTTATTCTAGCTACCTAATATCTATGAGCTAACCAAATATTCCTAACTAAATGACTCGAACTCTATTTTATACAATCATGGTTCTGTTTCCATATCCCATAACAAATGAATATAATCATTATTAATCTATACTAACCTCATGACTCACTAATAGATTGTTGAATTCATTCAACTAAACAACTAACTCAATCCTAACTATTACATGTGGAAAAGGATCGAGATTCCTTATCCATTTTTATTTAGATTTTATAAAACGGAATAATATTACAAATGTATGAGACTCTAGGTGTCCTTATGAGTTCCTTTGACCTTGTGAAGTCATGAATTAATTCATCCTCTTGAGCCTATGCTCCTGCATCAAACTCCCCATCTTGAAATTCTTCATGGGCTCCTATCCATGAGCTTCCTCCCTGCTATTTTTTTTGTAGGATTTTAGAAGATGCCCAAAGTGTAAATCTGGGCAGTGTTCTCATTTTGAACGGTCACTTCATCCATGTCTTCCAGCACTTTGTTTGCAACAAGTATTTTGGTTCCTCTAGCATATGTTCATACTTCATAGAACACACAAGTTCCTCTTCCATTTGACCTATAGACAAATTATCAGTAGGTTTATCTTCATCTATATATAAACAAACCATCTTCCCTATTACAAAGGAAAACATAAAATGTATTAGCACAAAAGGTCTTTTATGCAAGAATTATTTGATTGATTTTCTTGGCTCTTCTCTTCTTTTCTTGTTTTTGTCACATCACCATCCATAGTAACTTCATTAGTCATATGCCTCTCATCACCCTTTATGACTTCACATTGTGCTTCCTCCATCAATTCCATGCTTGCATTTAACATTTCTTGTTGGTTTTTTCTTTCCTTCAGCCAGTCAATGCACACCTTGTTAGTCATTTCAATTTCAAAATCATTTACTTGTGAAATTACTTTTACCTCATCTTTATCTTTCCAATCAGTCACAATCTTGTTGTCAGTCATCATTAGTAATTGATTACCGACTTCCTTTTTCTTACCTATGAATATAAATGAACCTCTTTCCATCATGAACTGCTTCTCTGTCAAACTGCCAAGGCCTTCCTAATAAAAAATTACAAGAATCCATCTCTATAATGTCACATTTTACCTCATCTTGATAGATTCTAATCTAAAACTTTACTTGGCATTGTTCACTCATAAGAACTTGATGACCACTTTGCAGCCATGCAACTCTGTATGGTTTTGGATGTACTGTCCTCTTTAAATCCAAATTGTCCACCATTTCTGTAGACAACAAATTATCAGTACTACCGCTATCAATAATCAACTTGCAACACTTACCTTCAGCTTTGCAAACTATATTAAACAGGCTCCTCCTTTAAACTGACTCATGAACTACCTTCCTCAACAACAAGGACTCACCTTGGTCAGGGTAATGCACAGCCACCTCTAGTTCGTTTGGAGTTTTAGGTTCAGCTTGCATTACTTGTTCTCTCCTTTTCCTTGGAAAATTCTATGGACAATCACACGACATAGGGCCAATTTTCCCACATGTATAACATCTCACTTGTCTACATCTTCCTCTTCCTCTTCCTCTTGAAGAATTTCTCCCACCTTTGTTGTCATCATTTCTGTCAAACTGTATTTGCTGATTTGAGCTACTAGTTTCACCTTTCTGTTATCTTTCTATTGCTCCAGAGCCTCTCACCTTGTATTTCTAAATTTGTTTTCTCATCAACTTCTCCTTATCCCTCAAAGCAACCTGATATGATTCCTCAACAGATATCAATGACAACAAACCCAATTCATCTTGTATATCAAATCTTAAACCATTAGTATACCTAGATACCCTCTCAGGTGTGTCTTCCATATGTCCATATCTGTTATTTACCTTATAAAATTCCTCAATATACTCCCTAGCTATCATTGACTTTTTCTTAAGATTTTGCATTTTCCTAAATAAAATCAACTTATAATCCTTAGGAAGTAATTTACCTCTCAATTTAGCTATCATTTTGTTCCATCTATTGATCTAGCTTTGTTCCTCAAGATCCTTTCCTCTTGCAAGCCATCCCACCACAAGGATGCTGTAAGATACCCCTGATACCATATGGCTATGAAACATTCCAAACGTCTGCAAAATAAAATTTTAGCAAATCTTTCACCAATTAAAACATTTATACTGCATTCATAACCATTATGTAAACAAGAAATAATTCAGCACATCAAATAACACAATTGAGACAACCATCTTCACGTGGTTCACCTCGTCCACGAGGCTACGTCCACCAACTTATTTATTCTTTTATTGCTTAATAGAGAGTAATTACACTGTCATGGTACAACCGCATTCATGGCCGGTTTACCTTGACCCAAATCTCTTCGCAGAGAGACATTAGCAACTAAAAATTTCCTTTCTTTATGACAGCTATGACAGCTAGTAAAAGCCTTTACGGTTCCTTTGGTTTTAAACCCACATTTCATACTTAGTAATGAAATCCTAACAATGTACAATACAACCCGTACTAGCAGCAGTACTACAATTGGACTCCTTACCATACAAGGTACAATCTCTGTAGTCATTATAGTTATTAATTTTCAAGCATCCTTTTTTCTGTAGGCACAGAGTAATGAATCCTACAAATTTATTTCATATTCCCATATAAATTGATCTCACATTCCCATACATGAGTAGGCACATGGAATTAATATACTCACACATATATCTATAAATCTATATATTCCCCGTCGTGGACAAACTCCAGAGGCATAAATAATAATTTAAAATTTAATACTCCGCACTATGCTGATCCGCAAGTATTTACATTCTTTGTATGCGTTGTAAACCTCTATGCCCACTCCACCAGTTAACAGTTAATAAAATAAAAATATGCTTAAAGCCCATTGTGTATCAAACCCAAATTCTGTGTGTAAAATCCTTAACCAGTTCAGCATTTTTTTAAAATATGATACTGATGCGTCATGCAATCTATAAAAAAAGTCGAGGCTCAGACCTATGTGTATATAAGTCTACCCAAATCACTAAACTCAACCATCGCACTGTATAACTAAATTACACGGTGCTAGGCTTAAGCATTCCGGCTCGTTTTATGGATTAGAGAAACTACAATTTGCAAGAGACCAATTCAGTTTTAGACCCATTTCCGTAGGAGATTGTAGGGCTGATGTATATAATTCCCATCTTACAGCTTCATATATATTTAATACAAACGTTTATTTTAGTGGCTAAAGCCTCAGTGTCAGCCTCCACAACCCATAGCAACACAGTGCACACGCAGAAAAACAAAGGTGGGTTCAGGTCCAAGGCAAACCCGCCCCCTCAAACTAACGCACAGGTGCATTGGGTATACATGTCTAAGAAAAAAATGGGAAAACATTCGAAAGGGACCTGATAGCGAGTTTTAAAAATACAACAGCGGATTCTTAGAGGTCACGGCCTCCAGGTTTAAAAATACACTGTCATTGTTTGAATAAGATCTAAATCCAAAAATTTGCAACGACCTCGCTTATGGGTCAAACCGTAGCCAAACAGATCTATACCTAGCAATCCAAGCGCAGTCAGAGATCGACTGGATGTGGGTCTAAAATATAGTCAAAGGAAAACAACATCACTGAAAATAAGATGTACCAGATTTAGATTCAACAACAGGTGATAATCGAAAAATAAACGACCATAAAGCTCAGCTATGGAGGTGTAGAACCAGCTATGGCCCAACGCCCATACATATATTTGCATTCTCTAGGTTCTGCTGGTTCATTATGAGTTCAAGACACGGAAAAGTACCCACACATACTTATATATCCTGGATACAAAAATCGAGTCTAACCGATGGAATGTAAAAGGGTCTGTTGAATTCTATGTAACAGTCAGCAAAAACTACAAATCTGATCTAGATAACGCATCATTTCATTTATCAAATCATGCTCAGTGAGGGGGGGGAAATCCTACGCAGTAAGAGGTTCTAGGGTTTTGTTTAACCGACGCACTAACTACGATGTGCATTTTTGGAAACCGTGGATCTATCCACACAGACCCAGAACTTGAAAACAAACTAACTGCTCACACCACACTCGCACAGTATGGAAAATATTTGTATTGGATCCATGAAACACAGGACATGAAACATATTACAAGAG
This sequence comes from Pseudotsuga menziesii, assembly GCA_001517045.1. Classification (NCBI taxonomy): domain Eukaryota; kingdom Viridiplantae; phylum Streptophyta; class Pinopsida; order Pinales; family Pinaceae; genus Pseudotsuga; species Pseudotsuga menziesii. The sequence goes on along the minus strand of LPNX010402596.1, from coordinate 268,740 downwards.
CCTAAAACAAGAATCGCACCTGTAACATTGTGCAATAACCCAATTCCGAAATTGTTGTGTAGGTGGCTCATAGATCATGGGATCCATCCCCACCGTTATGATTTGCAAGAAAGCTCTGATAATTCCCCCACATTGGGGAAACCGGTTGCAAATTCTGAAGCTTACCTACAAGGAAATTCCCGAGCGTTCACCACAGATCCACCCCTATTATAGGAATAAGGGAGAGGATCTAAGCATTTTTCCTCCAACAATGGTGAACTCACCGGCATATCTCTTCCCCACGGGGCGCAGAGCTCAAATTCTCTTTTCGGCAGAAACCCCCCCCCCCCCTCTTAGTTTTCCACAGCCATTAAAAATAAACAACTCTCAACGCATCCGAAATCAAAGTCATGAAATCCGGCAACGTCCCCACAATTGATGGCTTTGAGTGGGGTGAATTAATCCCTCCGCTGTCGGTGGCTGTGCGTGAGGCAATTCAAGCCCTCCACAATCCATGCTTAGTAACGCCTCCTTGATTTATCACTGCAATCAGGTAACGGGTTCTTGATCATGAATTTTCTCATAGCGCCTCCACAATTAGAGGAAATTTGATAAATGATATATCAAATAGGGAATGTATCTACACCCATAATGCATATGCAATACTCCTCTCGTGTATGTAGGGTTCTTTATATGTATCATTCAAGAGATTCCTTATTTAATATATATATAATACTCTTATATATACATACCTGCACAAAATAACGCTCCACCGTTATGTGCATGTCCCCTTTTTAGATATATATAATATAAGAAGTTCCTATTATATGCTTTGTTATATGGAACTCTTATATATATAATGTACCCATGCATAATGCTCCCCTACATATGTTCTTTACATATATAACTACATAGCTCAAGAAATTCCGTTCATTATGAATGCTTCACTAACCATATATATATAATATAGTGTTCTTATATATACACTATAAAATAATGCTCCATTTTGATATATATATATATATAGTACGTGAAACTCCTTTCACTATAAGTGCTTGGTTATTATATATATACACACATTTATGTATATAATAAACATATACGTTTCATGCCAATCTCGTTGGTCAAGTGCAGCAAGGTGAGGTGAAATCGACCTCCATGTTTTCCTCTATGGTTTATCCTTTCCTGCTGGATTGTCTTTTTATTTTTTATTTTTATATTTTTCTTTTCCAGTCGTTTGTTCCTTATCTCTTGTGGTTGAATTACGTCATTGTCTTTATGCCTCCTACGTCTTTAACTTACATCGGTTGCAAGATTTGTTTCCGATGGGGCCTTGGCCTTGAGCTCCTCAACCGAAGACAAGTACAATAACATTCTATGACATAAATAACTAGGCGTGCGACAGGGACATTACATCCTCTCCCCCTTAAAATAACACCGTCCTCGGTGTTCTTATGTTTAATCACTTTCGTGCCTCCATTCTGTCGCTTTCTTATCCTCATCCTTCATCATGATCCTTTTTTATCTTTCTATATCTTCTCGAGTCGCTAATGTTTGTAAATCTGCAGTTTTCCTGCAACAAATTTGGGTCTAGCCCAATTTTTCTGCAGCATATCAGATACAAAATAACAATACAATTTAAATATCAGCCATAGACTCTTTTGCAATCTGCAATTGGTGCCATATAACCCAATTATTTTTCATAATGCAATTGATACATCAATAAAACATGACTACAAGCATTGAAATCCCATTATATCAATAATGTCAATGCTAGAAATTCATTATACATTTTTTTTTTTTAATCTACAATGGCTCCAATATGTACCTGTGAGTTCTATCTCTCAATTGATCAACATATTACCTCATCGGTACAAGTTTACCTGTAATGCACATACCTTTTTCTGCATTGTTCCTTTCTTTGGATGTCCTCCATCCCAGCACATCAAGTGCCTACAGTACTCCAAGTACCGATTCAAGCCACCCAACACAAGGACGATACCAACCCTTCTTGTATCTCCTCTGTCCTATTCAGGGTGCTTGTCATTATTATTTCTCTGGATGTTCCTTCATCCCACCCAACACAAGGACGATACCCTGTACCCCTCTTAGCGGTATCTCCTTGTGCTCTTCAGGGTGCTTCACCAAGATGAGGCACTCCGTTCTCACACACCTCCACAGCGCCTAGAGGTTATTCTCTTCACAGAGTCCCCCAACTCATGTGACAGTCCTCTAATGTGTGCGGAACGAGTCTTAACCACATGTCTTACATCTAGGCGTCCCCAGAATGCATAATGGTCCCTCGCTAGCCTGGGGGAAAACAAGGTAGATTTTAACCACTACCTCCATCACCACTCCCTCTTCTGGTGATAACACATGAGATTTAACCCATCATAGTCCTGGAGCTTTAGCCTTTTTCATGGCCATAAATTCCCATGCCTGCAAGCACTCTATGGGTGTTAGTTTATCATTATATAAATTCAAAGAACATCAAAAGTTTTGCATAAGTCATGCTTCATTCTTCATTCATCTGATAAGAACCTCTTATCACCAGAATTGACAAGTAGGCATTTACAAGAAGCCACAAAATCCTTTCAATTTCTTATATCAACACTATTTGCAAGAAAACTCATAAAACCTGAAGATCTTGACAATGCAACCACTTATTAACAACAGAAAAATTCACTCACTATTGCAATTTTATATATATCACATCTGAACCTTAAAAGTGCTTGTAAATTCCATAGGACAATCATCCAAAATTTGTTAGCAATTCTAAACAAGGTAAATTTGCTTGCAGTTAGACTCGCCATAATAAGGTCAGAAAATCCCAATCGAAGGGATCAATTTAAACAACTATCTTAGTTACATTGTCCCTTCTACAATATCCATAATTACAATAATTCCAACCACCGAGATGGGCATCCTGCGGATAAAACAATAACCTATTATAGTTTCCTAGTTTGCATTCATTCATGAATCATGTAGCCTTGGAAAGTTATTCCTTACTCTTTTGAGCACAACTTACATACTTAGGCAGATTTCTATATGATAATGCATGTCAATGGTAGCAATTGACATAATATCGGTGAAGCCTGCAAGGTTAGCATGTAAACATCATCCACAGTTAGTTTATGAGCAACCGAATTATACACATTTATAACTCCTAACCACCTGAACGATAAAATATAGGTGCATGTGTAAAGATAACTTAGAAACATAACAATTCATTATAACATCATCAGCTTCTTACTGCATAACCTAAATAAGCTGATCATTAAACTTGCATGCTATGCCAAGTCAAGGTAGACAAAATCGTTTTAATAAACCTACCATATAGCCAGACTTGTGGTGTATATATGATTTAAGATCTTAATAAATATCACCTTTATACATTCGCCCTCATTGTAGCAAAAACTTGCCCTACCTCCTTTCAGGGAGTTACCCAAATAGAGATAATAAAGCAATAGATGCCTAAAGTAAGGACTCTACCCTCTATCCCATATTAACTACACAATATGCAATTCCAAAATATTTTAATGCTGAATAAATAATTACTTGGCATGCACAATAATTAAATCCATTCCATACTAACTAATTAATATTCAATTCCAAACCTATTTAATGAAACTGTCACCGCTCAATAAATAATTACTTGTCAAAGACCAGAATGGAACATATCACATAAACATTCTTTGATGAAAGATGAGACCTGTTTTTTCAAAATCATTGAAAAACAAAATTGTTCTTTGTATATTGAAAAGGGCTACATTCCAAACAGAAAGCATACATGTAGATACCATATCTGGGAAGTAGATTTCATATCTACTCGAAACAGATGCGGGAATTCAACCTTCAAACGTAGACTAGGGATGTGCATAAAAGAAAAATGCCTACAAACAAATACAATCTGCGTAGCTCCAGATCTATAGTACAATGGTGGAGGTTTTTTATAGATTTACTCAAATATATATACAATTTGAGATCCTCAAAAGAAGCCCATCTCAAGTCAGCCCCAATCCTTGTAAAATTCAGACACAAGCGTTGTAACAATCCTTTCTTTATATGTAAGGGCATGCACTTAATAAATAAAACATAGGTGTACAGTCTTACTCAAATAAAATTCAGACACAAGCGTTGTAACAATCCTTTATTTATATGTAAGGGCATGCGCTTAATAAATAAAACATAGGTGTACAGTCTTACCAAGTCCAAAAATCATTTTGAGGATAACCGGATAAAGAAATAAACCCAAAAGTTATCAAATCAAAACTGTATTGCTTGGTGATTAGGAACTGATGTGTTAGAAGTAAAAAATGCATGACTTAATCTGATATTTTATATTTTAGAATATGCCCAATCCAGAAGCATGGTTCTAAGCCATTTATAACTTTATGCAAACTATTGTTTTTGCAGCTCAATCCTGTCCCACTCCAAACTAGCGGATCTAAATCATTTTCAGCATAACTGTGTTTCACTACTTTGGAAAAATAAATGCAGGCATAAATCCAAAATGTAGTTAGCTAACGCATATATTTTTGTTAGCCCCGGATCTATAACTATCCTCCCAACATCGTTGTGCAGATCTGAGCCTATCCCAATCAAAACTCGCAGATCTAAACTATTTTCAGCATAAAATCATAGGTGTTATAAAAAAACAAAAAACATTATGCTGGTATACATCAGAGATTAGATGTGCTTATAAAATTAATGTTGGATGAATAAAAAGTTTGATCATTCATAACTAGAAAAATTCAGATTGGATCCGACCTGTTGGTACCTATACAAAATTCATTGAGCGCGGCTTCTGGTCTTCAACACAGTGCAGGAACAAAGTCTGTATTCGCTTAATACCAACAAGAACTACCTCCCAAACTAATGTGCCCCTTCGGCCGAATTCCCCTGCACAACTCAATAAACAAGTGTATTGGGTACACTTGAGGTTCCTGGATTACAGTGCGAACTTGTTGGTTTTTCTCTGGGTCACACAGACAAATTCAACATTTAGTTAAAACAAAACCTGCTGGAGCGTTTTGAGCCCAATAGGCCCGAGCGTTTCAACCTCGCTCTGATACCATATGTAAGATACCCCTGATACCATATGGCTATGAAACATTCCAAACATCTGCAAAATAAAATTTTAGCAAATATTTCACCAATTAAAACATTTATATTGCATTCATAACCATTATGTAAACAAGAAATAATTCAGCACATCAAATAACACAAATGAGACAACCATCTTCACGTGGTTCACCTCGTCCATGAGGCTACGTCCACCAACTTATTTATTCTTTTATTGCTTAATAGAGAGTAATTACACTGTCATGGTACAACCGCATTCATGGCCGGTTTACCTTGACCCAAATCTCTTCGCAGAGAGACATTAGCAACTGAAAATTTCCTTTCTTTATGACAGCTATGACAGCTAGTAAAAGCCTTTACGGTTCCTTTGGTTTTAAACCCACATTTCATACTTAGTAATGAAATCCTAACAATGTACAATACAACCCGTACTAGCAGCAGTACTACAATTGGACTCCTTACCATACAAGGTACAATCTCTGTAGTCATTATAGTTATTAATTTTCAAGCATCCTTTTTTCAGTAGGCACAGAGTAATGAATCCTACAAATTTATTTCATATTCCCATATAAATTGATCTCACATTCCCATACATGAGTAGGCACATGGAATTAATATACTCACACATATATCTGTAAATCTATATATTCCCCATCGTGGACAAACTCCAGAGGCATAAATAATAATTTAAAATTTAATACTCCGCACTATGCTGATCCGCAAGTATTTACATTATTTGTATGCGTTGTAAACCTCTATGCCCACTCCACCAGTTAAGAGTTAATAAAATAAAAATATGCTTAAAGCCCATTGTGTATCAAACCCAAATTCTGTGTGTAAAATCCTTAACCAGTTCAGCATTTTTTTAAAATATGATACTAATGCGTCGTGCAATCTATAACAAAAGTCGAGGCTTAGACCTATGTGTATATAAGTCTACCCAAATCACTAAACTCAACCATCGCACTGTATAACTAAATTACACGGTGCTAGGCTTAAGCATTCCGGCTCGTTTTATGGATTAGAGAAACTACAATTTGCAAGAGACCAATTCAGTTTTAGACCCATTTCCGTAGGATATTGTAGGGCGGATGTATATAATTCCCATCTTACAGCTTCATATATATTTAAGACAAACGTTTATTTTAGTGGCTAAAGCCTGAGTGTCAGCCTCCACAACCCATAGCAACACAATGCACACGCAGAAAAACAAAGGTGGGTTCAGGTCCAAGGCGACCCCGCCCCCTCAAACTAACGCATAGGTGCATTGGGTATACATGTCTAAGAAAAAAATGGGAAAACATTCGAAAGGGACCTGATAGCGAGTTTTAAAAATACAACAGCGGATTCTTACAGGTCACGGCCTCCAGGTTTAAAAATACACTGTCATTGTTTGAATAAGATCTAAAGCCAAAAATTTGCAACGACCTCACTTATGGGTCAAACCGTAGCCAAACAGATCTATACCTAGCAATCCAAGCGCAGTCAGAGATCGACTGGTTGTGGATCTAAAATATAGTCAAAGGAAAACAACATCACTGAAAATGAGATGTACCAGATTTAGATTCAACAACAGGTGATAATCGAAAAATAAACGACCATAAAGCTCAGCTATGGAGGTGTAGAACCAGCTATGGCCCAACGCCCATACATATATTTGCATTCTCTAGGTTCTGCTAGTTCATTACGAGTTCAAGACACGGAAAAGTACCCACACATACTTATATATCCTGGATACAAAAATCGAGTCTAACCGATGGAATGTAAAAGGGTCTGTTGAATTCTATGTAATAGTCAGCAAAAACTATAAATCTGATCTAGATAACGCATCATTTCATTTATCAAATCATGCTCAGTGAGGGGGGGGAAATCCTAAGCAGTAAGAGGTTCTAGGGTTTTGTTTAACCGACGCACTAACTACGATGTGCATTTTTGGAAACCGTGGATCTATCCACACAGACCCAGAACTTGAGAACAAACTAACTGCTCACACCACACTCGCACAGGATG
>LPNX010402596.1:161386-261622 GCA_001517045.1 Pseudotsuga menziesii | reverse complement strand
TGCAATCAGGTAACGGGTTCTTGATCATGAATTTTCTCATAGCGCCTCCACAATTAGAGGAAATTTGATAAATGATATATCAAATAGGGAATGTATCTACAACCATAATGCATACGCAATACTCCTCTCGTGTATGTAGGGTTCTTTATATGTATCATTCAAGAGATTCCTTATTTAATATATATATAATACTCTTATATATACATACCTGCACAAAATAATGCTCCACCGTTATGTGCATGTCCCCTTTTTAGATATATATAATATAAGAAGTTCCTATTATATGCTTTGTTATATGGAACTCTTATATATATAATGTACCCATGCATAATGCTCCCCTACATATGTTCTTTACATATATAACTACATAGCTCAAGAAATTCCGTTCATTATGAATGCTTCACTAACCATATATATATAATATAGTGTTCTTATATATACACTATAAAATAATGCTCCATTTTGATATATATATATATATAGTACGTGAAACTCCTTTCACTATAAGTGCTTGGTTATTATATATATACACACATTTATGTATATAATAAACATATACGTTTCATGCCAATCTCGTTGGTCAAGTGCAGCAAGGTGAGGTGAAATCGACCTCCATGTTTTCCTCTATGGTTTATCCTTTCCTGCTGGATTGTCTTTTTATTTTTTATTTTTATATTTTTCTTTTCCAGTCGTTTGTTCCTTATCTCTTGTGGTTGAATTACGTCATTGTCTTTATGCCTCCTACGTCTTTAACTTACATCGGTTGCAAGATTTGTTTCCGGTGGGGCCTTGGCCTTGAGCTCCTCAACCGAAGACAAGTACAATAACATTCTATGACATAAATAACTAGGCGTGCGACAGGGACATTACAGATGCATACCCTCTTAACCTTGTGACAACAAATCTAACTTTTCTTTCCTCCTTCACTTTAGCATAGTTAAAGTGTTTGTTCATAGAATTGATCCAATCAATTAACTTTTTTGGATCGAAGCTTCCACTGTACAATGGTACATCAGCTCTTGAACTAGAACTTGCACCAAAAATAGACCTAAACATTCTTACCTTAGGAGTTTCAACAGTTGTTTCCTCCTCCTCTTCAAGTATCTCTTCATCACTTGTGTATCCAATGTGCTCATGATGTCTTCCAGTTTCTGAGGCTTCCATCCTTGCTCTCAGAGTTCTTATCTCTTCTCTCAATTGGCAACAAGTCTTCCTCACCTACCTCGACCTCTTCCAACTGTGACCTCCATCTCTTGGCACAAAAATTCAATACTAGATATAATTTTCCCATCACTAATGACTTGCTTTGAATCTGCTAGTTATATAGGAGTAAAAATAACCTTTCTTTTCATATGAGAAAACTATTCCAACTTCATAAACTAACAGTTTCACAATTTTTCAGAGACAGACTATTGTGAGCACACTTTCATACCTTCACGTAGAATCCATTTTTCTGCTCTAATACCAAACTTGATTCCATACCCCTCTGTATGTAGTCTTTAGAGAGAGTGTCTTATAATTTAGTTGGTTCTAAATTTAGAAGAACCACTAAATCTAACTGACTTGGCCAATGGTCCCACAGACGTTCAGTAAAGAGCGGAATCGAGTTTAATGGTGAACCCAATTTCATGAAAATCCTGCGTCCAACCTCTGTTGTTAACCCACCTGCTAGTTGAACGAATAAAATGATCCTCAGTTGTTAGATCAATTTCAATTTCAATCGACAACAAAATCTGAATAGAACAAAGTAGATTGCAATTTAAAAATTTTACAACCGTCCAGATTGTTAACCCACTGGCTAATTGAATCTATGAAATGACTAAAAACCATCATATCTAGATCGACGATGGACTCCAAATGTCATAAGGCGAATTGCATTCAAATTTCATGCACATCCTGATTTTTTTGTCTATGCTAGTTCTCCTAGCAAAATTACTGACAACCGTTGATATGCTTCAATGATCAACCTCATCCGTTGATCTTAATCCTCTTTGTAATGATTAGTTTCAGATTTCGTAGCCCAAATCCCTTTTTATCCTCCTCACTATTTCATTTACGAAATTCACCTTGGTCATTGATCTTCTTTTAACCTCCAATTTCCACCACATGATCTTCAAGAGCATGGACGATCAGTTTAGGAGCATATCAGGTGCAACTCCCAATTTCGAAATTGAATCTTCGTCGTAGATCTGGTTCTACCACAATCTCGACCATCCACACCTCCACATAATTAAATCTTATTTACCTTCGATCCTTGCAGTGATCGATCATTGATCATTCACCATGCAACATATTGCCACTCATGAAATATCAATTATTGTAAATCAAATTTTTATTCAATTGATCAGAGAATCGATCAATCGATCTCTGTATTGTCAGAATCCCTGAATTTAAATGTAACACACATAGGCTTATCAACCATTCACGAGAATTAAACAAGAATTCATTCATATGTGCATAAAATCATACATTCAAATAGAATTGTAATTACACAGAGATATTCCACTTTGAAATATCTGTTTACTCCAGGAATAAATTTATTCCAAGTCTCCATGTATTGTTCATCCTTATTCTATGTGAAATTCCTCTCTTTCTCAAGCTTTGTGAGCTAAACAATTTTATTCGAGCTACCTAAACTCTATGAGCTAACCAAAGATTCCTAACTAAATGACTCGAACTGCTTTTTATACCATCATGGTTCTATTTCCATATCCCATAACAAAGGAGTACAATCCTTATTAATCTTTATTAACCCTATGACTCGCTAATAGATTGTTGAATTCATTCAACTAAACAAATAACTCAATCCTAACTATTACATGTGGAAAATGATCGATATTCCTTGTCCATTTTTATTCAACTTTTATAAAACAAAACAATCATACAAATGTATGAGACTCTAGGTCTTTTTAAGACTTCCCTTGACCTTGTGAAATGATGAAAGACTTCACCCTCTTGAGCCTATGTTGTTGCATCAAGAACCAATGATCATTGTTTGGAAGCACAACCCATGGAACATCTCATCCCCTTTCCGTGGGATAATTTTAATCCCATGCAGCTTGCCACGTTACACTGAACCATGTAGCCATGCTCCTGCTTCATGCAGGTCGTCGATTGCATGGTTCCAACAAATACGATGTCAGTTTAAGTTGCAGGCTTGTGAGGATGTCAAAGCCCAAGGAAAATGAAAATTTTATTTTGCAATAATACCATGGATAAAAAAAACTTTAAAAAATCGATTTATTTTTATGAAAACCATAATATAAAATATCACAATTGTAATGGCACAAATTCCAAAACCTAGTCGAATACCTTATTCCTATTGGGCGGGGAATAATAATATCAACAAAGAAGTTTTATAATTTATATTTTGATGAAGAATTCTATTATGGTCTCATCGAGTAGATGTCTTAACCACACACTACCTAGGAAAATGTTCGCAAGGTTTAGCACAATTGGACATGGCAATGAGTTGTAGTGGGATCACTCAATAGAGAAAGAACCAAGACTTGGAATCCCAATAAGTTAGCATGCAGAACATCAAAAGGGCGGGTTCCCACACTGGGAGGAACCATATTCAAGAGCATAGGAAGGAACGTGACCCAATAGATAGCGTTGTGGTGTTCGACTGGTGGAAATCGATGCACTAGTTGGAACTTGACTTGGATGCTTGTTGGGTAGCACACCAAGTCTGACAAGCACAAGCAAGTGGTTGCAACAAGAAGGGATTTGGGTAGATAATTCATTAAAAAATAAAACCTAAATGTTTAAGAATAATTGTTATTCTCAAAACTCCCTACAATTTCTCCAAATTTCTACAAACTCTGGAAAAATATAAAATGGATATTTATCGGAAAAATATAAAATAGGACATCGAAATAATTCCCCAAATATACAAAGATTATATATTCCAATTTGAGGTTTCACTTCACTCCCTCTATAGTAGTGTTTACTCTATCTCAAAAGTTATTAACTAAAGAGAACCCTTCTAATTGAATATTGATCCACAATCCTAAGGTGTATGTGCCTTGTTACTTTTTGAAACTAAGGGATACCAAGGCTTAATTATACTTTGAATACCATATATCCCTTGAAGGGTCATTTAATGAAGGTGTACTCATGACCATGGTGTTTGTTATAAAATTAAAGAAAACTAGTATATCATCATGGTTTCTTCTATGCTTGTGAGATTCCTAGGTAACAACTTGATGGAATTGCTTGCTCTAGAAGCATCATTCTCTTTTTCTATATGATTATGTCCCTATAAACCTTAAGAAAAAGTACATGGACCCAAAAGTAATAAGCTCTAATTCCATTCATCTACTATCATATAATATGAGGGAGAAACAATAACTTACAGGAAAAATAATGTGGATGATATAGAAATGTAGATTTTAATAATTAGGGCCAAATGAATTTGCAAATATAATCTCTATGTTTTCATACCTTGTAGTGAAACTTGAGATTACATATTTAAATGAATGAACTACACCACAAAACATTATTATTTTAAGAATTTCGCTTAGGTGATGAATACATGGTGTATAAATATCCAAATCTCCATGACATAAGAGATACATGTGAAAAAACAAAGAAATTAAAGAGTATACATTGGGTCCAATCCCATACTTGTTAAAAGCCCTTGACGGTACAAATTGGATAGTCTGCGTGCAAAATTGGTACAAATACAGCTGCTGGGCTTATATTTTCACAAACACCCACATCGTCAATCCGACGAAAACGGGCTGGCATCCTGTCCGTTTGTTTGTCAAACGATTGATTGCACTAAATTACCAAGGAGCTGCTTGGACTGTCCTCTTCATGGGAATTCATAATCTTGATATCATTTCTTGATTCATAGAGGCATTGAAGGCGCTACCTACTGCCACAAATTAAACCCTGGAATCTGTGGGCATTTGAAGTTGCAGTGTGGATTACGGCCAGAGGTTTGTGCATTCTCCCAGACCAGTGCCGTTTGACAGGTAAGCTCTCTCAATTTATTACCGGAGACACTGAGAATTTCGCCATGAGCTCAGTCGATCGTTTCGATCCACCCGAACAGGATGATCATGAAGAGCGGGGAAATGCCATAAATACCATAATATTTGTTTCTCTAGGTATACTGCTAGTTATAATATTTGTTACTCTAGGTTTACTGTTCGCCGATAGAGCTAACGACTCTATACCACAGAGGAATGTGGGGTTGGATCCAGCGATATTAGCGAATCTGCCCCGCTTTGTCATTCAATCACAAAATGCCGGAGATGGTCTGCAGTGCTCAATCTGCCAATATGAGTACGTGGAAAATGACGACGCCCTGCGTTTGCCCAATTGCAAGCACATTTTTCATGAAGACTGTATTACACCCTGGCTTAAGGGCCATTCCCATTGTCCCCTCTGCAGACACAATGTCGTGCCTGCACTGAATGTTTCTGGAACCGCGCCGGAACAGCAAGTTTCGGAAGCCCAACGCGAACTGCAGGTTTTGGAACCCGAGACCGAACAAGTTTTGGAATGTGAACCCGAACAGCAATTGTTTCAATCCGGTGGAACAGAACAGATTTCGGCTCCAATCTCAGAAGCAATTAATCCAGCTGGGATCCATGACCATCTGAATTGTGAGCTGCAAGGGCAGAGGTCAAGTTCTGGCGTTGAATATAATCCACAGAACATAACCGATGCAATATCGAGAAATGCAGAAATGGATGAGGGAACATCCGGTGGAAGTGCTTCACAGTCATTTGCCATTGAAATGCTGAATAGGTCCGATGGCTTTTCGTGTCGCGTTGAAATTCAGCATACTTGTACACCCTTACCATCCGATCATTCGGCTGAATCCGATAACGAAAATAATGATCAGTAGAATTGTTGGGCATCGATATAATTTTGCCGACCTTGTAATGAACAAAGAATTGATCAAGATTGAGATGTAACGTTGCCTTTATTTTCTTTAGATATAATGTATATTCAGGAAAGAAATACAGAAAGGTACATTAGTTGCCAGATCTTTGCATACTATACAATCTTGGTTTTTGTTTAAATGTTGTTTCTTGATTTTCCTTTTCGATTAAAAGAAAACTCCATTAATAAAAATTGCAACCCAGTAGACGTTAGCAAGTTCATGCTAGGTCTCACTAACGACAAAATTTCATAATATAAATTCAGAAAAGAAAGGTGCATCAGTTGCCGGATGTTTGAATATAACACATTTTCTGTTATTGTTTTTATGTTGTTTCTTGATTTTCTTTTGAATGGCATGCAAACCCCATTAATCGTTCTTTGTTTTTGGATTGAAAGGAAACTCCGTGAATCCAATTGCAATCTTATAAACGTATTCAACTTCATGCTCAATTTCCGCAGTGATTATTAATGATATTAATAATGTATATGGAAGTTGTTAATGATTATTTATAATATTAATAATGAATTGTTTATTCTTTCCTCTTATTTAAAATCTACATATAATTTTCATCAATTGTTTTCCAATGATTAGAGACAAAACATTTAAAAATATAATTTTCATAAATTGTTTTTCAATGATTAGAGACCAAACATTTAAAAATATCAATGATAAAATTTAATTTAATTTATAAAAAAAGTGTTTAATTAAAAATAATTTAGTTTCATTTAATTTATAAATATTTTTTGGTTATTTATGTATTTAAGTAAATTATTAGAAAGTGACAATCTTTCAATAGATTCAACTGAATAAAATATAAGAACTAATGGGTGGTATGATAAAAAGTGTAAAATAGAAAGAAATTAGGTAAAAGAAGCTATGGAAGAAGTGTAAAATAGAAAGAAATTAGATAAAAGAAGCTATGGAAGGGCCTCAAAAGAATGACAAGATAAACAGATACAAAGCCTTAATTAAAACGAAAAAGATGCACTACACAAATAAATTCTCACTAGAAAAACCAAAGAGAATAACAATACTGCTCTAAAGGATTGGAATTCTTATCTTAATAGATTTATGGATCCCCATAGGTCAAAGATAGCATTCCATCCCTCCTTACAACATAATTAGTTTTCTTTGTCAGATGACATAGATTTAGTGTTAGGCACCTTGCAAATGGAGAAACTAAGGACATTAAAGGTTATCAAGCATAAATTTTTAAAAAGGAGGGTATATTCTCATCGCTTACATCCACAATCTCTTTAATCTAGCAGTCAAGAAAGGTTTTCCTCACCCTTGGAATCAAAGCCTCATTATTTCTATATTTAAAATCGGTGATAAAAGTAACCGCTCTAATTATCACACCATTATGATTAGCTCTCTCTTAACAATGCTCTATGGTATTGTTTAAGGAAAAAATATGAGTGTATGGTTTGTTGAATTTTCTTTCAAATTGTTTAGATGATATCTTTAAACAATTAGCCACTAAAAGATCACTGAAAGAATAATATGAAAAAAGACATAAGAACAGAAGAACACAGATATTTTCCTGGGGAAAACCACAAGGGAGAAAACCCTACAAAACTTCCTTATCATAGAACGCAACCAATGCAGTGTAAAACTTAGAAAATAGCTTCCTCCTTTCTATTGTGCTACCACTTCTCTCTCTTGCTAAGAACAAATTGAGTGAGTGAGTACAAATGAAGGGAGGCGCCTCCTATTTATATTCTTATGTTCACTTGACCTCTAAGTTAGTGGGGCCGACTTCACTAGCTCCGAGGGTCGACTTGTCCAACTAGACATTACAAATACATTTATTATAATGAAATTTGGGTATTAATGACCCTACTTACATCCAGAGATTTACATTGCTTCTTTTAATGACTTTGACAACACCAAAATCATCTCCCTAGGGAGGAAGACAACATTACTAGGAATATATTCCAACGTTACAATAAAATTAACACTCCATGCTAACTAGGAAGGTATTCAACATCTGCTACTACAACTGTACAATTGTTTGGTGAGATTCTATATGTCATAGGATGTTTTGGAACACTTGTCTAATACCTTCACCATCGATATCAGTTGGAACATCTTTTGTAATCTTCATCTTATAGCCTTCGTCTTTCGTATATTCTCGAACATCTTCATTTTTTCTTTGTCATCTTCTGGATCTTCTTCTTGTAGTCTTTGTCTCTTGTACATTCTTGAACATATTCTATTTATATTTTCCATCTTCTAGATGTTCTTCTTTATCTTTTGTACAACTTTGATCATCTTGTATTTGTCTTCTACTTGAATCAACTTCTTATCCTTCTTCTGTAACATCAGTATGTGAATACTGAATCTTCTTCTATCACATCAGTACATAAATGCTGAATCTTCTTCATTTCTATTATCTGTAGTATCAGTGTAAGGATATTGACAACATCAACAATAAGTATAGTAATACTGTAACAACCATCAAGCTATGAAGCAATCATCAAGAACTAATAATATAGAAATATTGTATCAAGCATCTCAACAATCATCAACAATCAATATATCAATACTGAAACATCTATCAATATTTTCAGCAGTCGGCAACAATCAACAGTATAGCAATACTGTAACAACCATCCAGCATCTCAACAGTCATCAACAATCAGTATAGAAATACTGAAAAATATATCAAGATTTTCAACAATCATCAACAATAAACACTATAGAAATACTAAGGATACATCTTTTCCTTCATCTTCTTTAGAGCAGCATCACGGTGAGTTATCTAGTAGATCCATCTGGGAATTTTGTCTAATTTACTAACTCTTTCAGTCCAAACAAGCCTAGTTAGACAGATGGATCTTCCTGGGGACCAAACAATCCTTTTATGACTTATTAACCCTTTCGGGCCAAAGAATCCTATCTAGACATACTAATCCCCCTAGGATTGACAAGTCTTTAGTCTTGCTTACTAACCCTTTCGAGACAAACAAGCCTACCCAGAAGTACTCTCCCCTAGACTAACCTACTCACCACTACATCCAACATCTGTTGTCACTCCCTCTTTCGAGAGAGGTCCTTTCAGACCAGACCAAGCTTGTCTCAAAAGTATTCGAACTTTACACGAGCCATAGGATTAGTCAACACATCTGCTACTTGTTCCTCAATGGGAACATACTTGAGCTTTACAACTCCCTTCTGCACCATGTCCCATATGAAATGATACTTGATCTCAATGTGTTTTGACTTATCATGAAATATGGGATTCTTTATGATATTGATACAACTATGATTATCACAAAGGATATCAGTGGCATATATCTCTACATCAAATAATCCTGACAACATCTTTCGAAGCCATATTACTTCATTCAAGGCTGAACATGCCGCAATATATTCTACCTCGGCTGTGCTAAGTGCAATATTGGTCTGCTTTATACTGAACCAAGAGATCGTGCCAGATCCCAAACTAAAACAGCATCTAGATGTACTCTTCCTATCTTTCGCACATCCACGCCAATCTAAATCTGCATATCCAAGCAACTTGATCTCTCCACTGGATGTATATTTGAGCCCATACTCTAAAGTTCCCTTTAGATACCTCATCACATGCTTTGCACGAATTAGATGAATGTGTTTAGGATTCACCATGTATTAACTTAATGTGTTTATTGCAAAACATATATATGGTCTGGTATTGGTGAGGTACATCAACGAACCAATGATCTGTCTATATAGTGTGACATCAATAGCTTCTGAGGTGTCATCATTCACTAAGATTTAAGCTAGTAGTCACTGGAGTGGTCATAGCTCTGCAATCTAGAATTCCAAATCTTTTTAATATTTCAACATCATGCTTTCCTTGATTTAGGAAAATATCATCTGAATGTTTCCATACTTCAAGACCTAGAATGTAGTGCATCATTCCAAGGTCCTTCATTTCGAATTCTATAGAAATCCTCTTCTTACATTCGATAATTGACTTATCTTCACCCATCAAGAACAGATCATATACATATAGTAACAAAATTAAGACTCCATCTTCATCAACCTTGTAGTAAAGGTTGGAGTCTTCTTTATTCTTGGTAAATCCTAAGCTCATTAGAAATCCATCGATCCTTCCATACCATGCTCTGGGTGCTTCCTTTAATCCATACAATGCTTTCTTTATTCGACATACATGAGTCTTCTAATCATTTAAATTGAATCCTTGTGGTTGTTCGATATAGACTTCTTCTTCAATTATTCTATTTAGGAATGTTCTCTTTACATCCTTCGATGTAGCTTCCATTTCATGTTGGAGGCCAAGGCAATAACAGTCCTTATAGAAGTGTATCTTGCTACTGGGGAAAAAGTCTCTTCATGATCAATTCCCTCTTTATTGGAGAATCCTTGAGCTACAAATCTGGCCTTATATTTTTCTATACTTCCATGTGCTGAGTGCTTAGTTTTGAATATCCCTATAGAGGATACCACTGGTTTGTCCTCTAGTCAACGTACTACTTCCCATACATGATTCTTCATAATAGATTGCTATTATTCAACCATTGCATCATCCCACTCCTTTTGTTTTATTGCTTCTTAAAAACAATATGGTTCTTTATCAACTATATCACTCATCAAGGCCATGTAGCTCGGGTATGTCTTTGGATTCTTCCTTTCTCGGATGGCTCCTTCGGGAGAACCAAGTCTTTTTGCTTCTTCAATTGCTTCACGAGCCCAGGAAGTTTTTCTCTTTCGAGAAATCAGTTCACTTGGTAAATATTCAGGTAGCTGCGGTTCAGTCATTTCAAGATATTCAGATATCGGGTCTTCTTCTTCAACTTTGACTTCTTTAGGGATTTCAATAGTTTTGGTAGTTTCATGCTCCTCTTCATCTTCCTTGTCTTTTCTTGATTTCTTGAAGACTAAATATTCATCAAATGTAACATATCTTCTAAGCTCGATTTGATAGTACCCAGGGATATATATTTGATATGTTTTTTATTGTTCACTATATCCTATGAACAATCCTTTCTTTCCTGAAGGATCTAGTTTTGACCTCTTCTCCTTGGGAATATGAATGTATACAGGACAACCAAAAATATTAATATGACCTACCTCTAGTATTTCACTGGAGAATATTTCTTGTGGAGTTTTATTCCCAAGAGCACTCTGAGAGATTCGATTCTGAACATATACTGTTGTTCGTATTGCTTCTACTCATAGGTACATAGGGAGATCTTGGTCATGTATCATAGCTTTCAAAGCTTCCATGATAGATATGTTCTTTCTTTCCACCACACCATTTTGTTGCAAATTGTAGGGAATGGTGAGCTCCCTCTTAATTCCAACCTCTTTACATAAATCATTGAACTCATTTGAAGTAAATTCTCCTCCATTGTCTAACATCAGAATCTTGATTTTCTTTTCCTAAAGGTTTTCTACTAGAGATTTAAACTATTTGAATCTTTCAAATACTTCATCCTTCTTTTTCAAGAAGTTCTCCAAGTCTTTCTGGAGTAGTCATCAATGAGGGAAGCATAGTAAGAGTACCCACTTAATGAAGTGGTTTGCATTGGTCCACAGATATCTGGTTGCCTTATTGTTACTTTTCAGAAAGGGATTCTTAGTATTCTTCCCTTGTGCACATCCTTTGCACACTCCTTCATGTTTTACCTGAATTTTTGGAAAACCAATTACCACCTTGCTTATAATTGGAATATCGTTGTAGTGAACATGAGCAAGCCTTCTGTGCCATAGCTCACTTGGATTGATGGTACTCTTTGTTAATGCAGAATCAATATGTCCCTTTAGTTTGTAGAGACCTCCTTCTTCAAATCCAATCTCTACTGCATCATTGATAGTTTTTCCTTTGGTCCACATGAGGAATTTTCCATCAATGAAAAGCCTTTCTTGTCTAAGGCTGAAATAGAGAGAAGATTCTTCTTTAGTCATGGGACATATATGACTTTCTTCATCTTCATAGGTTTTTCGGAATCCAATTTATAAGATGATTCTCCTAGCCCTTTAATTGGATATTGGGAGTCATCTCCAAGCATTTATTTGTGTGGATATTCCTTTTGTTCAAGGCATGAAAGTGACTCCCTGAAATGAATGATGTGTTTGTAGGAACCACTATCAATCAGCCAAGTATCATTTCCTCGTGATACTGATCCAGTTAGGGCAGAGATCAAAACATACTCATCACTAGAATATCCATCCTTCTTTGTTTCCTCTTCTTATCCTTGATCACTATCTTTAGTAGCATGTGCTTGAAACCTTCTCATATTCTTGAGTCTTTCTGCTTTCATGGGACAGTTTATTGTAATGTGTCCTAACTTGTAACAATTGAATCATTCAAAGCTTGATAAATCTATTTTGGGTCTTTTAAACCCTCGAGTCATAGGAGGATGGTCATGGCTCTTTCTTTTTCCTTTGGTATGGGCAGTTAAATCTTTATCCTCATTGTCATTTAGCTTTTCTACTATGGTTGCTATCCTCTCTTCTTCTTGGACACATTCTTCCCACAACTTCAGGAATTCGGTTATCTTCCTTCTTGAACAAATTCCTTGGATGAAAGCTTCCCAATCTCTTAAAATTTCATTCAAGGTTGTCATTACAACCTCTGCTTCTTCAATGATGTCACTAATGGATTCTACTTGATCATTGGTTTTAGCTACTCTTGTGAAGTAATATTGCATAGTTTCTGACTTCTTAGCTTTTACACCTTTTAGTTGATTTCTCAGGGTCATGTTTCTCTTAATGTTCCTCCCTTAAAATAGACTTGATAGAGCATTCAACATTTATTTTGGAGTATCCTTGGATGACACCTAAGGGATCAGGTTATCTTTGATTGAATTATCTATGATTCTCTTAGATATGATCATATCCCTCTTATGATTTCCTTTAGATTTGGCTTCTTCCAGTTCTTTCACTTCCTCTTTCACAAATTGATCTAGATCATTCTCTTGGAGGATGAGCATGATTCTATACTTCCATGCTTTGAAGTTTTCAGCCCCTTCAATCATTTCATACAACTTGGTATTATTTTTCATATTTAAGAAACTGAGAACCTCAAAGGGAAATAAAAAAAAACAATACTTACTTGCAGAAGACAACACCGCATTCTGAGGTTCTACGGTTTGGAGTAGAAACCCTAATTTTGCAGTTGGGATCACAGGTAGAGTTGAATGATGGAAAATATGCACCCTCCTGAGGTGAGGTATAATGTATCTTCCTTTTTCTAAGATTGATGATGAAAACCCTAGAAAACTGAAACGCTAGTTTGTCCCAACAGTAGTAACAGGTGTAAAATTGAAAATTCTTGGATTTTAGTTTTGTCACCAGAGAAAAATGTGCCCTTTAGAGGAGAGTTGGAGGATCCTTCTTTTCTGGTTGATCTGTCGAGAGGTTTGCTAAGAACAACAAGCCCTAGTTTTGCAGTGTCTCCTTTCAGGGTGGCTTTGATACCATGATGAATTTTCTTTAAAATTGTTTAGAGGATATCTTTAAACAATTAGCCACTAGAATATCATTGAAAGAACAACATGCACAAAAACATAAGAACACAAGAACACAGATATTTTCCTCAGGAAAACCACAAGGGAGAAAATGCCACAAAACTTCCTCAGCATAGAACTCAACCATTACAGTGTAAAACTCAGACAACCACTTCCTCCTTCTTTCTATTGTGCTACCACTTCTCTCTCTTCCTAAGAACAGCTTGAGTGAGTGACTACAAATGAAGGGAGGTGCCTCCTATTTATATTCTTCTGTTGACTTGGCCTCTAAATTAGTGGGGCCAACTTCACTAGCTCCCAGGGCCGACTTGTCCAAGTAGAAATTACAAATAGCATTTATTATAACGACACTTGGGTACTAATGGCATGAATTACATCTTGATATTTACATTACTTCTTTTAATGACTTTGACAAGACCAAAATCATCTCCCTAGGGAGGAATACAAAATTACTTGGAATATCTTCTGAATTTACAATAAAATTAACTGTTCAAAGTGAGAAAAACTGAGCTAAAGGTCAAGAGTGATTCATAAGAAATTATTATACCATGGAACGCCTCATTACACTCAGAACTATTACAGATAAGTGTTGTAATAATAAATATAACCCCCTTTGATACTTGGTGGACTTTAGGAAATATTTCGATATAGTTCCTAAAAACAACATGTAGAAGAAGTTATAAGAGCTAAAGGTTCATATCGACTTGATAGCTACCACGATAAAACTGTATGATACTTTCATTGTCAAACTCAAGAAACTGAGGAATGCTCAAAATATATTTATTGTAATATTGGAGTTAAGCAAGGTTTCCCCCTCTCTCTTACCTTTTTTGGAATTTTCATTGATAAGCTAGAAGGTTTTCTAGAGGAAGCAGGCTACGCTAGAATGATCTTAGTAGGAATTCTTACCATCGATTTTCTTTATGATGATGACATTGTTCTTATGACAAGGTGTCTCTCTGACCTTGATAAACAATTAATAAACTCTAAAGGATTTTTTCTCTAGAGCATGGTATGATTGTTAAGGGTGAGTGCACAAAGTTGAGGGACCTTTTGGATGCAATGGTAGAGTGAAGTCAATCACTCTTGATACATAAAATAGAAATCATCCCAGGAAATCATGACCCTACCAAGCCTAGTCCCAAGGCTTCCAACATGCATGCCAATTAAGATAGTACACAAAAATGCACCCCTATTTTATTAATACAAATCGTGCTCCCATTTTAATTTGCAAAAACATGCTCGTGTTTACTAAAACATATTTTATGGTTAAAAAAGATCGATCCAGTCATTTTTGCCACAATGTTGTGCTGATTGGAGCTTTGATGGACTAGAATGAGGGAGGGAAAACATGTTTTGGGTGAGAAAAAGGAAACAAACTCCACCTTGGTATCAACCTCTTCTTTGTGAGGTATTTTCCTCAAATCCTCTCATGCTTTTTTCCCTATATTCATTATTTTCTTTTCCCTAATTTGAAATTAAACCAAAATATTTAATTTATATGTCCAATGGAAACCAAAACCCCAATGGAATTTACATGGCCAATGGAAACCAAAACCCCAATTGAATCACAAAAACCAAATAATTTTGACTATTCACCAAATTTCATACCCAAAATTCACATGCCCAATGGAAACTAAAACCCCAATTAACTCATAAATACAAATCAATTTCACTATTTCCATATGCGTATTCACAAGCATCCTTGTGAATCCATACCAAAATTCACAAATACCCAAAGTTTGTCAAGCACATTGCATGTTTGCATAACTAATTTACATGCCCAATGTAAACCAAAACCCCAAATAACTCATAAAAGCAAATGAACTTCACTATTTTCTTGTGAATATTCGCAAGCATCATTGTGAATCCAAACCAAAATTAACAAATATGAAAATTTTGTCAATTATATTGCAAGCTTACATACAACTAAAAATAAATAAAATGGAATTCATATCTTCCCTAAAATACATAAAAAACATGGTTAATCCCTTGCCTCTATCTGAAATATTGAAGTTGGTCATCCAAGAACATAAATAAACACATTATAGTTTTGATGAAACTTCCTAATCCAAGTGTTAAAATAAGGTATAGAAGCTTCCCATGCTTAACACATATTTTCTCTTGATTGAACGGTACTTTTTGGTTAAGGTCAAGACAACAAAGTTCAACAATAGGCTATAAGAACATCAAGATACATAGGGAGGTTGATGTGTTTGATTACATGCCAATCACAAACTATCATAAATGATAGAATCCAGTGGAAACCTTGCAACCATAAGAGCCACTGTGACACAATTGTGCATTTAGTCTCTCATGGGTATATAGAAAGAGTGCATAGAACTAAAATAACATCAAGTGGAATCCATACATTGCCCAAATTACATATAAACAAATATCTACAAAATAAACTTTAGAGTCCAAAAAACATCACAATACAACAAATAATTACATAACTAAAAAAATCATTGCCTATACTGGAATTTTATTCATCAATAGCACATTATGCCGCCTATTCTACGCTCTAGTTGTTGCCTCTGCCTGCAATCTGGAAGCTGGTCCTGCAAAGGAATTAGTCAATACTTCACAATTTCAATGAAACTTCGTAATCCAAGCCTTGAAATAATCTAGAGATTCCCCATCAACATATGCACATAGGACATTTTATGTACACATGCATATGGAAATTAGAATTAATACTTGAATTTAGGACATAAATTTAAAATGACTCATTGTTAAATGTTTATTCTTTACTGTAAAATTCAAGATCAATTTTAAATTTAAATAATAAATTTAGTTTATGTTGTTATTTGTTGTACATTAGTTTTACACTTTTCATTGCTTATAGATGTCATTATATCATGTGTTTATTTTTCTAATGATATTTTATTTATATTTATGATTGCAGCGGCTACTATGGACCGCAATGCCGAGATATCGAGGGTTATTGGGAATATTAGAGAGATTGGTTCTTCCTGGAGGGGTGGAAATGAGCTCTGTCACTCCTTATCAGACTCATTGTTGACTATTGTTGATATGATCTCCAGATAGAATGATGCTTTGTATATAATCACATCCTACAGGGAAACAAAAACACAAGGTTATTCCAATGGTTTGAGCTACAATGAAATAAAGAAGCTAAAAATAACCAAAGAGAACATTTATACATTGTTTAAAGTGCCTGGGATAGATGACATTTCGGATAGCACCAGGCCACATATATCGATTGAGTGGTGCACCTTTCCACCCATTAGAGACCATTGGATGGATAGATGGTACATGGTTTTTGACATTCCCCTGCACAACAATAGGGAAGTACCGTTGTACTTCCTCTGAAATTTGTATCCAGAGTTTGTGATGGGGAAACATGTCAACTATTTTGACATGTTGTGCTTCCATGGCGTTAGTAGGGGCATGCCCCAAAAATGACCCAATGCTAGGAATAGAGACGCCAATCGACAGATACCTGCACTCTATGCCCAGCTACCGAGGGAAGACATCCCTCATACACATGATATGGTTGCCCATACACAAGAGGAATTTTTTACTCTAGCTGAGATGGTTTCTCGACACACGACAACTATTGACTAGGAAATGCCCTCTTCCTCTGCTAGCGTACAACCACAAGATTTTGGTGGTAGAGGACCATGTATTGGTGGGGATATACCGACAACCCATGTGCCTCAGAGTGAGACACACATGTGCACAACATGTGGTCAATCCTTTTATGGCCGTGGACCAAGACAAGGTACCTCTACGATGACTAGTGGTCAGGTAAGGACATTGTTAAAACTCTATTGTTTTCCAATTTTTAATTTTTCCATATTGTACATATATTAAAAGATTCTTAATATCTGCAAATTTTACTCTTCTAGGATATTGATGCCTCTCAGAGGGGTGGTAGTGCACCCAGTGTGGTTGTATCCAAGGCCCAATCAACCAACATTGAGGTAATATTTAAACATGTGTCATTTTGTTAATACATGTCATTTTGTTAATGCATTTGTTAGTCTTTATTAATTTGTTAAATTTTCTAATATTTACAAATTTTGAAGTTGTAGGAGCCCCATTTAGAACCGGATGCTAGAGACATTGATCTCAACGAAATACGCCTAGGTGGAATTTATGATTACCTGAAGAATGTAAGTACATGGTTAATGACTAAATCTTGTTCAAATTATTAAATTTCTTACGATACAATCCTTTATAGATTGCAAATATTTATAATTTTTAAACTTGCAAATGCTATCTGGACATCAAATATGTCCCTCCCATGGGGGAAATATGTCCCAGGAAGGGGTAAGTATATTACAACATGTTAGTATTTAAGTACATATTATTCCATCCATTCAAGTCCGTGTCTAACTATGGTAACACTTTGTGACTGTGGACATCATCACAAATCCCTCCACCCCCTCTTTGGTTTGGATGTCCCTGTAGTCCAAACATAGATAACTGGGTTGTTTACACCAGATGACCATCTTCCTTGAAAAGAGTGCGTGTCCATGACGATCAACCTAATCATCCCACGGTAATGTACACACTTCTAATGGAAGTTGCTGGTTAGCTTTGAATTCACTTCACAACTAGTTTTTCTTAATGTTATTTTCGCATGTTTACAACATCTGCATGTAGAGTCATCCCTGCCAGACCTTAGTGGGGTTGTTGATGCTGTAGTCAATGTTGCATCTACAATAGGGATAAGTCACACAGAGGTACATCTACTTGAATATTTGTAATTGTACAATTCATTTGTATTATCTATGGACATCCATGATGTCTAACTATTTTATCATTTGATGAATGTAGCCACATCCTGGTCCATTAGTGCATGCGACCGAGGTTGATGTTAAACCTATAGTTCCTCTTTCTACTAGAGAAACCTAGTCTCATTCATAGGAACAAATGTTTTTGGTGATATTTTCATTTTTTACATAATTGATTAGTACTTTCTCATTCATGTACATGTTGATAATTGTTGAGAAAATTCACACACTTTTTTTATTTTCAAAGAAGCATTGCAGAGAGACTCTCTGCAAAGAGGAGGACACCACAGG
Organism: Pseudotsuga menziesii; assembly: GCA_001517045.1. Lineage (NCBI taxonomy): Eukaryota > Viridiplantae > Streptophyta > Pinopsida > Pinales > Pinaceae > Pseudotsuga > Pseudotsuga menziesii. Next base: position 243,182 of record LPNX010402596.1, on the reverse strand, counting down.
AATCTATACCTCGAATGGATGGAGTGAGTGTTTGTTTTATGTACAATTAAGTCGTATTTTAAATTTTTAAACTTTTTTATTTTTGGATAGTACTAGTTTAGTTACCTGATCAAGAAATATTGTCATTGATTTGTAGTCGCCAGAGATGCACAGTGGTCGTGGACAGAGGAAACAGGCATCAGGGTCAGGAAAAAACAAGAGAAAGTAAGATTTTTGATGTGTTAGTCTAGCACAAATATGTATTTTTCTATACAAGAGGAAGCTAGATTATAGGGTCACGATCTCAGATAGATGTACTTTTGTTTGCATGTACATCAAAGATGTTTCTGATACATGTACATTGATAGGCCATATAAGGGCCTTCTATTTTTGTATTATAACTTTCATGATATAAAAAATATTTAAGTTTCATATCAAGGATCTTGAGATCATCATGGTTTAGTCTTTTAAGTGTGATTATACATGTGTGGACAAGAATGTTTCTAAGTGTAATATTCCCAATTTTTTTATAGATTTTACGATTGCATGGAGATATCCATTATAAATTTGAGAGCAATGCACAATTACAATATTATGTAATGACAAAAATGTACATTTCAATTTTTTTACCACAATCTAATTGCATATACAATGTTAAAATGTATTCACAAATATGGAACATACCTAACACACATAGGGACCCAAAACAACTAAGAAACGGATCCAACTAAGTGGAATACAAAAGCACCTTACCCACATAACAACCTAACTATATTCTAAAGGATGCATGAAGTTTAATGACTGCATTTTCACTTCATGTCTCCCAAGTTCATGCTCATCGGTGACATGTATGCATTTGTCCAAAAATGTCATTCCACCACATCTTGGGCATGTCCCATGTATGCAAGGCCTTTGATAAAATGTGCAACCCTCTATCCTTATACACAAACTACTATGGATAAAGTATCTAGATGATCTCTATGGTAATGTAGTTGAGCATTCCTGCACAATAGTGTATACACGCAATACATGTATATATGTGTCATAATAATAACGTATTCAATGTGATATCGACGACAATATGTGTTACGAGTTGTGTTTAATTTAACATACCATGGTTTGAATTTCTCAAAGGATCTTTGGCCCAAGTTAAGTTCATTATGTTCATGCCTAAATATCTCATATAATTTTGTTTGTCATGTCAAGAAAATGTTTAATGTGGGGCTCACGATCCCTTGAACCCCTTCTCAATTTTAGTACATATTTTTGGTTGGATGAAGGTCTAGTATTGTCATGTCAAAAATCTTGCACCACTCCCTTTACTGCATCAATGAGCTTCATATCGAAGCATGGAAACCTGCCAATGAAGGACCAGACATTTGTTTGGATAGAGTGAATTTGTTCTCTTCTAGAACAATACCTATGGAGTTCTTTGATATCCAATCCTACAAGTTTGAATGTAGGATTAAGAAGTCGAAGATCCTTGGTGCTTTTGTTCACGATTGATTATGACAACAGACGATGAGTTGCATTGCGATCCTTTGAACATGATTTATTTCCAATAGTACTAAATGCATATACTAAACTTTTGACAACATGAGAACTTGGCTCACAATTTTTTATCATCTTTATCCTTAATTTTTTCCTAACAACAGTCATAGACCTACATTTTAACAACAATATAAATAATCTACATCTATCTCCATCACATTTAGAATCAAAATATTTGACAAGAATATGTTGAGATTGATATGGAATAATGCGTTTAGAAAGTGTACCTTCAAGAAAACCAATGAGACTTTCATTGATCTATATGTGTTTTGGAGTTCTTTGGCGTGAAGTTTCTAATGGAGGCATGGAGGTTGGAACTGCGCCCTGTATCATATCACCTGGTCGGTCTGGCGTTTGAACATGAGCTTCATGTCTTTCTATGTCTTCCTATCAGTTGGAGGGTGGCAATTATAAATCCTCCTAGGTCGTCTGAGCAACATTGTATTCTTCGATCATATGTTCTTCATTCAAAGTCTCTTTGACTTCGTCACTTGTATACCCACATCCAACTAAATTTGCAAAGGTTTCATGTGGCCTTTATGTGCACCTACATTTTACTCCTTGATCAGTTCCATACAGTACTCGTTTTTTGCTGATATGGAGACCAAATGGCCCTCAAGCAAATGCTTTTGTCTTTCTTGATGTGGATTGGTAGGAAGAACTGTCGCATCCTTGACAACTAGAATTGGTTGAGTGTCCATAGAGCATATTTTATTGGTCATGTCATTTCTTTACTTCTCTCTAATTTATTCAAGTATTTCATTGGGTATCCTCTTCCTTGATGATTTTCTTGCTCGATTGCATGAGTTTCCCATCACCACAATGATTAGTGATATATGGTGCTCCTTAATGGGATATTACCCAAGCTTGGTTTCTTTCTTGCTCAATTGTGTCTAAATACTCAAATTAAGGGGAATATTGGGAGGAAGGTTGCCTTTGCTAGCACCTCAATGGTAATGTTCAATGGGAGACTCCCCAATCTTGGTTTCTTTCTTGCCCAATTCTTTCTAGATACTCAAGTTTAGGGGAATATTGAGAAGAATGTTGTCCTTGCTAGCGCCTCAATTGCAAGAAAAACAATGGTATAGATGATCTATGGTGCTCCTCAATGGGAAGTCCCCAATCTTGGTTTCTTTACTACTCAATTGTGTCTGCATACTTCACCACAATGACCAAGTTAACATTGCCTTTTCTAGCTCCTCAATTGAAAGAAAAATAATGGTGAAGATGCTCTATGGTGCTCCTCAATGGGAAATTCCCCAAGATTGGTTTATTTGTTGCTCAATTATGTCTACATTCTCCACCATAATGACCAAGTTAATGTTCCCTTTGCTAGCTCCTCAATTGCAAGAAAAACAATGGTGGAGATTCTCTATGGTTCTCCTGCTTATTTCTTGCTCAATTGTGTCTACATACTCCACCACAATGACCAAGTTAATGTTACCTTTGCTAGATCCTCAATTGAAAGAGAAACAATGGTGGGATTCTCTAAGGTTATCCTCAATGGGAGATTCCCCAAGATTGGTTTCTTTCTTGCTCAATTAATTCTCTATTTCTTTCTCCTCAATGTATCCCATGCTCCAAGCAATACTTAGACACTTTTGATGGAGATGCTTGATGTAAAAATCAAAATTTTGTGTGATAATATGGTGAAGAAGAGAATGAACAAATTGTTTGCAACCTGAAATTACACGTGGACTATAAAACATGCGTGAAATATGATAGAGTGTTTTTCGGGCAAGGACTATTGTTGTTTATACTGAGACAAAACGTGCATGTGCTATTGTTAACAAAAATGGGGTGTGTTTTGACCACATAAAATGAGTGTTTGTTTTACTCGAATAGTGTTTAGGATCACTTAAGAAGGTAGTTGCACAGCTAAGGGATCATTCAATGTTTAGGGGGAACTAACAATCACTCCCTTAGTCTTTGCTTCTTAACAACCCCCTCTCTTCAACCTAACTATATTGTTTTAAAACTCAATGGATGTGTTTGTGTGAAAGAGATAGGTTAGGGAATGTTAGTGTTAGGATTATTAATCCTCCCTTTGTCAAATTTATGTTAGATTAATTATTGCCTAACTTAGGAACCTTAAATTAATTAAATGGGTCCAGTAGTGCAATTGGGTCAACTTGGCCCAATGGGGCCCCATGTACCAATCATTGAAGTGTGGAGAACACTACTATAGGTTAAATGCCACTTAGTGCATGTGCATGCATCAATTAGGGTGCCTCATAGACTAATCCCTATATTTTAGGAGCCACTGGGAGTCCCGACACCAACCTAATTTAGTCAGTTGGCATTAGCACTAGTTAGTCTTAGTTAGCCCCCATTTACAATCAGTTACTTCAAATTCAGTCAGGCTAGCACTACTAATGCATGGATATTGCATGGTTACATGGGGAGGAGCAGTTTACCTACCTACCACACTCAGTTGCACTAAGTTAAGTAGTTGTTACTGCTTGTTGGAGTTATTGGTCATCAGGGAATTGTCTATTTGGAGTCCAATATTGATTGGGAGACCTTGAGTTAAAGATTTATTCAGACATAGTCTTATCCACTTCGAGGATTCAAATTCATTACTCATGCATTCGAATTCTACCTATTTATACTACATTGTAAACTTGGATATTATTATGATGAATATAGTATAAATTCCTGAGCAATACTTGTCTGTTTCTTATGTAGTTTGTTTTTCTTAGTTTGTATGCTCATTCTCCATTCAATTGTTGCAACAATATCAGAACTCTATGCTTGAAAAAATTAATGGCATTCAAATTCTAATATGGTATTAAAGCCTTCTCAGGAAGGTTTCATGCTTGTTTCTCCCCATCCAACATCAGGAGCAGCTAGGTTTCCATAGAAGTCCCCAATGAAAATTTGCTATCTCTGGATTCATTCAGAGTAGCGGAAAGGGCGTGACAGACCCTGAAAACATGTTCATGCCAGGAGGAAAAGCATTATTCTAACAGTTCATATTTTTTATTGTTATTTGCAGTGAAATTGACAGGTTCTACGTAGCTTGAAAGAAGTATTTGCAGTCTCCATGTAGGAGAAATTATGAGTTCTCAAACTCCTGAGCCATAGATCCTCACAACTTCCAATTACCTTGATTGGAGGATTGATATGCATCTAGCCTTGCGCATGCATGCCTACCACAAAATCATACATGGATGGGAGGTTGAGCCTCATCAGCCGATAGAGTGGAACAAGTTCCTAAACCGTTATGATTTAGCATTGAGGTACTTATCTACTTATATTTCCATAGATCTCTGATTTAATATAGAATAATTAAAGAATCCTAGAGAATCTTTAGGGAATCTTGATAGCTTGCTTAACAAACAATATGAGCTTCGAGGACACATTCTAGAGAATGATTTGGTATCTTTACATCGCAGCAGTTTCGAGACTATTGAGCAATTCTCCTCGAAATTCAAATCTCTAGTGCTCCAATGCAAACAATGCGGGATAGTGCAGAAGGATGAGCATAATGTCCTTTCCATAATCACAAACTAGGTCCTGTGTACTATGTCTATGTATCTATTTTTTATTCCAAGCAGGAAAGGTTTTCTAATTGGAAACTTCCTTCTTTAGATTAATTCTTCGAGTCCTTAATCAAAGAATAAGACAAATTGATTCAAATGGGAGTCATCTAGACTTCCAAAGATCAAGCTCTCTTGGTTACTGAATCTTCCAAAGTGCAAGCAAAGGGAAAATCAAACAAGAAGGAGCCAAAGGAAGCTGATTCGAAGCCTAAACCAAATCAGCAAGCTTCCGAAGGGCCTTTGGCTCTAATAAGAAGAAATTTGAAAAGAAGTTATGTCCGTATTGTGAAAAGGGATACGATCTTGAAGAACATTGTATGAGGAAGAAAGTTGATGAGATCTTCGCTCTTCTCAAGAAGCACAACATCGCTCCTCCAAGAGTAAAGAATCCTGATGAAGAAGCACTGATAGAAGGTACCAAAAGGTGTCATGCTTTGAAAGAAACTCTCTCTCCATCCTGAGCATACATTATATATTCTGGAGCCTCCAAGCACATGGTTTCCACCAAATAATCCTTATCTACTCTTTCACTATCAAAGGGGCCTAATATTCACATGGGAGATGATTCCCAGATTCCAGCAGAAGGAAGGGGCTCAGTCAGAGAGAAGCATGGTGAGTTCAACAATGTCTTATATGTGCCCTCCCTTGCTGCTAACATGTTATATTTTTACCAGATGACTAATAGATTCTCTCCAAAGAGGGTCACATTTGATTCAGACTCAGTTGAGATTACAAAAAAAAGCCATTGGAAAGCTTGTAGCAAAAGGTATTGCAAATTACTCTACCAAAGCTTATGAGTTTTCACATTTCTTACCTATTTCTCCTCCTACAACTTTATTGTCTCATGCTAACAACAACAGCAAGATTTGGCCATCTCAATTTAAAATATCTAAATCAGCTCCACAATGATAACATGGTTGAAGGTTTTCCCTCCATCCAAACTTCCGATGGAGTATGTGTTGGGTGCTTGGTAGGTAAGAATCCAGAAACGAATTATGATGTTGGGAAGGCTCATAGATTTGTTTCTACACTTGATTTGATACACAATGATGTAGCTGGACCTATTCCCACAAAATCCATTAATGGTTGCAACTATTTTATGACCTTTACTGATGATTGTTCTAGGTACTACTGGATCTACTTCATGAAACTAAAATCTGAAGTTTTTGATACTTTTAAAAGTTTCAAAGCTATGGTTGAGAACAATTTCAATAAGATCCTATGGAGGAGGAGAATATGTCAGAAGATATTTCCAAAATTTCTATGAATCAGAGAGGAATCGAATGGAACACTCAGTTCCATATACATCACAGCAAAATGGTGTGGCTGAGAGAAAGAACAAATCACTGAAAGAGATGGCAACATGCCTTCTCCATGGCAAGCATCTACCTTATTCTCTTTGGGATGAAGCGATAAACTTTGCTTTGTATTTGCAGAATAGGGTTCCCCATAATTCAGTGGCTAGGGTGACTCCAATCGAAGCACTGCATGGGTGTAAATCCAATGTCTCTCATCTGAGATTTTTTGGTTCCAAAGCTTGGGCCATGATACCACTTGAAAAGATAAAGGCCTTCCAATCCAAAAGAAGCGAATGCATTTTTATAGGATATGCAGATGATGCAAAAGCTTACAAACTGATGGAGGTTGCTACAAGAATATGCTTCATTGAAAAAGTGTCCAGTTCGAAGAAGATCAACTACATGATACTCCTCCAACAACATAAGAAGGTATAACTACTTCTCCTCCTATTTTTGATGATGATGATGATGTGCTATAGGTTTTAGAGTTAGATGAAGAAGATCACATACAACATGATGCTATTATTGGGACTGAATCTCAAGAGAATCTAGATCCATATCCAGTACCCATTCCTAATTAGAATCCTAAAACTAAATGGGATCAAAAGCTTCTTGATGCAGATGGAAGTGGCACTCGATTTCTAGAAGACAAAATAAGAACTAGGTCCTAGTATTAGAATGAGCATGCGGCACTATCTCTCACAGATTCGCTCTCTATAGAATGGTGTAGCAAAGTTCCATGTCGGTGCTACTTGATGATGGAAAACGATCAGCCACATGGCCCATAGAAGCAAAGATTTGATCATTCCCTACCTTCACCATCCCACAGAATCAACCAGAGTCATAAGTTCAAAAGTACATTGAGAGGTCCACTTATGGACCATGTTGCTCCATAGAGCTACAATTGTTTGCAGCAGTGTTTTTCTCAAGTTATTTTTGTACGGAGGAAGTTTCTTTCTTCTAAAGATAGCTTGCAGATTGTTATTTTCTTGCTCATTTTTTAGGGGGAGGGGGGGGGCGTTTCCCCTGTTTCCTCAGTTTTACTAGGGAACATTTTTTATTATATTCTAGATTGTATTTGGGTGACCTATGGTCTTGTTATCACCAATTTTCCAAGTTAGGATTCAGGGGGGGTGTTAGGACTATTAATCTTCCCTTGGTCAAATGTCTATTAGATTAATTTTTCCTAAATTAGGAACCTTAAATTAATTAAATGGGTCTACTAGTGCAATTGGGTCCACTTAGCGCAATGGGGCCACATGTAACAGTCATTGAAGTGTGGGGAACACTAGTAGAGGTTAACTGCCACTTAATGCATGGGCATGCATCAGTTAGGGCACCTCATAGACCAATCCCTACATTTTACGAGCCACTAGGAGTCACAGAACCAACCTACTTTAGTCATTTGGTGTTAGCACTAGTTAGTCGTAGTTACCGCCCAGTTACAATCAGTTACTTCATAGTCAATTAGGCTAGCGCTACTAATGCATGGATAATGCATGGTTTCATGGGGAGGAGCTTTACCTAACTACCACACTCAGTTGCACTGAGTTAACTAGTTGTTAATACTTGTTGGAGTTATTGGTCATCGAGGAGTTGTCTATTTGGACTCCAATATTGATTGGGAGACCTTGAGTTAGAGATTCAGTTAGATATAGTCTTATCCACTTGGAGGATTCAAATTCATTACTCATGCATTCAAATTCTACCTATGTATACTACATTGTAACACCAGATATTATTATGATAAATATACTGTAAATTCCTGAGCAATACTTGTTTGTTTTCTGTGTGGTTTGTTTTCCTTAGTTTGTATGTTCATTCTCCATTCAATTGCTGCAACATTATCAGAACTCTCTACTTGAATATCTTAATGGCATTCAAATTATAATAGTTAGTGGTAAGGGGAGACATGGGGATGTTTGTATCTATGAGAGAGAGACAAATATAGAGTGGACGGAGGGATCCTTAGTGGCATGGGGTGACCTGTGGATGTGTGTGTATGTGTGTGTGTGTGAGAGAGAGAGAGAGAGAGAGAGAGAGAGAGGAGAGAGAGAGAGAGAGGATGGAGGGTTTTAGTGGGTGGGGGGGGCTCTAAGTGATTAGAGTTAGAAGAATAGGGGTTGTTTAAGAGTTAGAGGTAGAGAGAAAGGTTTATGGGTTTAGGTTTGGGGGAGAGGGGACATACAGGTGTTAGTAGTAAGGGGGGACATAGGATTATGAGAGAGAGCAAGAATGAAAGGGGTGGCGGGGTGTTAGCTGGGATAGAGAGGAGGGGGGTTAAAGGTAGGGATAGGAGGAGGGGATATTAGAGGTCGGGAGAGGAGGAGGGGTGTTAGTAAGAGTTAGGGGGAAGAGGGGAGTAGGGGAGGACATAAAATAATAAAAGTATTGGTGTAATTGACAAAACAAACACTCATTGTAGTATTTGAAAACGCGCGTGTGTTGTTCTTCAATTAAATGCGTACCCGTTTTGTATCAATACAATGTGTACATGTTATGACTCAATAAAACATGCACTTGTGTTTCTTTTATATAACGAGCACACATTTTTTTAATTCAAAAATGTATTCCTTCCAAATGATAAGGTTGAGCCTCCACCCATGCTTGCATGGCATTCTCATGCCCATGTGTCTTCTTCGTACTTTGCTTCAGATTCAACATTCCTATGCCTTGGAGTATGATAAACCATGGCTAGTTGAGCATTATATCCAAATTTTCAATATGCTCGTGTTTAGCCGTTGGTTACAGTATGTTGCACACATCCATTTTTTATGAAATTTTAGAAATATATATGTTTATTTTTTTCATATTCCAAATATGTAATTTTTAACAAGGATACATAATTTTTTCTATGTTTTTATCATTTATCTTCTGTCATCACTCCTAAAATTAAACAAAAACACATTGTTAGTGTTTCATCCATATCTCTTTTGTTTCTCAACCATTTTGAAAACAAATTTTATGGTGCACTAAAGAATACCAACCTCTACATGCTATAAAAACCCCATTTCCAAATAATTGCATTAATACATTCAAACACTGCACCCACAATTGACATACCATTTTCAAGGTTTGATCACTTAGATAATTAAAAAAAAATTACTTCTATTGTTGGAAAAATAGTTGTTCACTAGTACTATATGTTCTCTATATGTCTACCCGTTTCCGTAAGTTTATTCCATCATTTAGTCACTCAAAGGTTGCACCCACAAAACATATACCCTATAATTTGTTCCAAAAATAAACATTTCTTGTTAAAAAATAGCTAAATTTATATAGTTAACAACATTTTCAATAATAAAAAAATTAAACATTTGGAAATGTCATTCAATTTCTTACATTTCTTGTTCTTTACTCATCGCAAGATTCATTGTGTAACTGTCTCAAAAAATCCATGTAAGTTGATGGATGCCTGTTTTTTTAGTTTTCTATTGCATCGAACGTGTCAAAAGAGACCCTCATCAGCTTGCACGCACCCTTAATACTGAAAAACCAAAAATAATGATTCTAAAATCCAAGAAGGTCACTTTGGATAACTTTTCATATGACAATAACAAGGTGAAGGAAGCTTTTTCCTGTAAATATCCCAAAATTAATATTCACAACAAGGTCAAATGGAACTATAACGTTGAGAATAGAATTAATGGAGGGTGGAAAGATTATTTTGGCCTTGAGAACAACTATAAATGATCATTCCCTATGATGTGAGATAAGCATAATTTCCTCTTTGAAATTCTCATCACTCTTGTTATCTTCTATGAATGTGAAATTTGGCGGTGTAGCATCTCTAGAGAATCCTAGAGAAATATCAAGAAAATCCAAAAGTGTTTTATAATAAAAATTTAAAATTAAAAGTAATACACCTAATCATATTCTTGTTATATAAACATGCATCCTCCCCATAGAGATAATTGTTATGACAAGGTACTTTATGTACAAATACACGATAGATTACATGGGAGACCAGAGACTCCATAAAATTGCTTTAAAATCCAGTGAGGACCACTTGTGGCTCAAGAAATGTTGGCATAAAGATAAAATGGCTAGGTTAAATTATTGGGAATATATGAAAATGTAACTTTACAAAATATTATTAAAATTAATAATCCTATTACATCTAAGTTAAAAGATAATTTATGGTGTGAAAATGAGTTAGAGGTGAAAAGCAAGCTAAGATAATACAAGGATGTTAACCCTAATTTAGAAAAGCATAAATGTCTCTCTATTATAACTATCTTGAAGAAAAAACTAACATAGCCAAAATCAAAACAAACTCTCATGAGATTTGGAGTGAAACATGGCATGGGCAATTCCTAAAACACCATGGGAAGATAGGATTTATCATCTTTGTGAGATCAAGAATGTTAAGGATGAATGTAACTTTCTCACTGAAATTTCTCAATATTTATTATAATACTAACCTCTCTAATCTACTAATATGTCAAAACTCTTTCTAAGCTTTTTGAGCATAGGAATAATTTTATACATAAAACAAAGTAATTTCTTAAGGTCCAAAACACCAAAGTTGGTCTCAGTGCATCCTAACTATCATCATCATCATCGTCATTGTCATACATACACACACACACACACACACACACACACACACACACACACACACACACACACACACATATATATATATATATCTGTGTGTGTGTGTGTGTGTTGTTTCAATTTTATATTTACTCTAATGTGTAATTATTAAAATAGTTGGCTAGATAGCTTGAGAGGTAGCTTGGTTGGTTGGAGATTCAAGTCCGAAGACCATAAGAGATTTTGGGGCACATTTTTTAATATTTTATTATGTTTAATTTTAAAAAAAACAGTTTAAAATTATTTTTGATATTACATTTAAGAATAAAAGGATATTTTATAAAAAAATTATTATGTTTGATTAAAAAAAAAGGTTAAAATGATTTTTGATATTAGATTTAAGAATAAAAGGATGTGAATATTTAATATTTTTTTTAAATGTGAAACATTAATTAACTCTAGTCAAGGAAAAAGGAAATTAAAAAAATTTCCACTTAATTTTATTTTTGCATAGTTGCAAGATCATTTTCAACATTTCATAATTGTCACATACAAGTAATTTTCATAAACTGAAATGTTTATAATTTACTATTCTTACTTGTCACATCATGTTCTCATTTGTCGTAACATACTTTTTACTCATTTGCATGGATAATATTAACTAGATTTTTTTATTGTTTGGCCACATGGCTTATCGCTCGCTCCATGTTGACTCCATTTATATCAAAAACTTGGTCGCAACCTTTCCAAGGTGATGTTAAGGTTCAAAGTTATTATGATAACGGCTTGCTTATCTAAGAAATAATACTAGACCTATGGACTTAGTCCTAACTAAACTATTGAAATATAATGTCTACGTGATTTGATCTTATGTTATTACCTTCCCTACATACTATTTGGCATAAGTGGTTATGTATATATATAAGTCCTTGCACCTTACACGCGATAAAGGAAGATATAATGGGAGGCTATGACCATGACATAAGTCTTTAATCCATGGTTTGGATTATGATCTCAGGAGACACAAGGTGGAGGCTAGTTGCGAAGGTTTAATGGGGTTTGAAATGACATTGTCATAAACCATTGCTGTGAGTTGATAGCGCAACTAGGCATGTTGAATAACCAACGTAATATGTATGGAGAGGCCTTTTTGGCCCTCCATCTGTCCTCGATCGAGTTCTTGTTGTTTGAAAAGGTTTAGTAGGGTTTTTACATTGCATTCATTTTGTCTTGAGGGTGTTTTTCTCATTTTATATTAATGGATGTTGGAATAATGTGCTCAATTGATCCTTGTCCTTCGGGGCCTACAATAGTTGTTGGGTTTCAATACTGCAATTTTGAGTTTTTTTAATCATTTTTTGTTAGTGTTTAATGGATTTGTTGCTTCCATTTATCCTTTGCATAGTATCAAACATATTTTTTCTCATCATGTGGTTAAGTAGAGACTTAGTTTGCTTCTCTTCCATTTTGGGAAGAGGCTTTCCAAGCCCACAAGGTTATATAACAAGTATGAAGTTGTATTTTCAAATCTTCAATTTGTTAATGTGGTTTGCAGTTTTAAACATAGTTAACTTAGTTTGTTATTGCTTGTGCAAGGAAGAGGAAGGAGAGGGGAGATAGGAGGAGAAAACCCGTGGCCCTCTACACATGAAATGAAGTTATAACATCGGCCTATGCACTCCTTTATTTGAAAATTGATTTTTTTTCGGATTTAAAGAAATTTTTTAATAACATGACTCTGTTTTGGCATGCGAAAATGGGGTTTCTATGCAAGGATTCCCTAAGTCCTGGGATAAACCTAAAACTCCCTTCATGGCCTCCATCCTTTCATCTAGGTAACGTTCGCAGTTAAATTTATAAACATGTTATAGTTTTGATAAAGGATTAAATCAGATAGATCTTTAACTCTTGAAAAATGATGTAGGTACAATATTGGTGTGTGGCCATATGAGAGTGGTGAGAGGGTTAATCCCTCTCAAGTTTTTTCCTTCTATGTGTTGAGGTGAGGAGCCATATCCCATACTCTGATTATTAGGAAATTTCACAAATTAAAGACTGCATTTTAGACTAATGCTAGCATTTTTTATATGCATGAATGCAGTGGCATGGCTACTACACTATACACTTGAATCAATCCAATAGTTTCAAGGCATGCTTCATTTCATTGTATGCGCATTGACTAGGGTTACTCTCAATTCGATGTAAAGGGAATGAAGAGGGATTCAAAGCCTCTATCACTTAATATAAGTTTGATTTCTAAATGGTAGCAGTTGGATCTGCACTGAACAATTTGTGGAATATTGGTGATGATTGTAGAATGGTTCAATAATTGGCATACCTCCATCGTAGATTTTTCAATTTGTAATTGGTCGTTATCAAGATTTGGTGGATAATCAGTCTTTAATATTTCTTCATTTGGTTTTTTAATCTGATTGTTTTCCTTAGAACTTAAATTGGATGTGTTCTTTATTGTATCTTGATATCATGGTTCTGTTTTAACTAAATATTTATCATAGATCTATGTATTTTTTCGTATGGAGGCCAGAAACATGTATTGATAAACTTATATATTGGTTAAATTTTAAACATAATTAGAGTTTGCACCCCTATTTATACTATCTCTATCCATCACCTAGGAGATTCCTAGGATTCATTTTCATCCACCTGGATGAATACAATGGTTTCACAAAATAAAAAAATAAAAACAAATTACACATGCATTGCCCTGATGGAAATACATGCTTCTTTATTTGTCCTACATCTTTGCATTGCGAAATTGATTTTGATCGTAGATAAAAAATACACCAAGATATCCTTCATCTGATCGTACTGGCTCTACATGATTTTGCAGCTTCAAAATATTCCATCCTTCATGCACATTCAATCCACAAAATCAACCTCAATCGTTGATATAGATCAAACCTTCATCTCAACTGTTGATAGATGTATCCCTTTAACCAATTTCACTCATTTCAAAAGTTCATTAACCTGTGCATGTTGAATCAGTGAAATGCACATCCATTGTAGATATGACTCCTACACGTTTGATCCTGGCCACTGAAAAATGAAGGTCATACCATATTCTAAAAATTTGAGAAATTTATTTCATTCGTGTAAGTTAAAACAACAAAATTATTCATGACCGTAGAACTATATCTCCCATTAATATCAGTCATTGAAAGCTGCAATATTTTATTGATCTCACAATCGCCCATCCTAACTTGGTGAACCATAATACTAGTGAATATAAAGAAAACATCATGAGAGATATTTATGTTCTTGAAACACCAATAATTTTGCAATGATATGCAACTAATCACCACATTTTAAATTGTAATTGAATGATATGTGTCTATTATTTAAACACAACAAAAACATGATGATTTGCACCCTATTAGGAAATAAAATTATTTGGCTAAAGTTTTGGGAGAAAGATTTCTCAGTTTCCCCAATGGATCACAGTGAAAAACAAAACATAGGTTGGATGGCCCAGATCATCTCAAAGATGGATAGGGTCTGATTTCAACCATTAGATCATGCAACCTTGAAAACTCCTTACCTCCTTTGCCCTTCGGGAAAGAAGAAGTTGGGTTTTCCAATTATATCAAGTTAAAATTCTACTTTCCCACCTCTGCATTTTTTGCTTCCGCACTTCCGGAAAGCAAAAAGCGAAAAGCGCATTCACCAATATTCAAAAAATTTAGAATTAAACCTTACGCTTTCGCTTTTCTGCTTCTGCCCTTCTGTGAAGCTGAAATTTGAAAGCAGATCTCCAGCATTTTCAACATTAAAAACTTACCTTTCCGTTTTCCTCTTTTCTGCTCCCTCCTTTCCGAAGGTGGAATTCGGAAAGAGGAAAGTCAATATTTTCTAAAATTAAACTTTGGATTTTCCACTTCCACTTTTCCTTGGATCGTAGAACTTTTTGGAAAAATTTTGGACGATTGGATCTTGAACTGTAGAAGGGGGATTTGCAATTTTTTTTATAAGCGAAACTTTTCTTTTTCGACTCCACCCTTCTACCCCTGCCATTTCTTAGCCATTGGATCTTTGCGAACTCATCCCTGTTGGAGACATTTACCACCATACACACTCATTTTGGTCAATTTGTCCAAGTTATACCACTATCCTAAGTTTTATTGACTTAATTGACATCAGAGAAGCACTGTATGACATCAACATGAGTACACCCACGCCTACCTTCAGTCAAGGAGGCTAACTAAGCCTTTCCTACATTCAGGAAGGCTAACTGGAGCACACTGGGGGTGATCTGAGTGTCATAAATGCACTTTATTGCTAATTGATGGTTACAATCAATTAAATAGAGTAGTGAAGGAACCTTCCTTCATTAAATTGATTAGTTAAAGATTATTTAATGAACTGGAGTCAACAGGGACGCCTCCAACCACTTCTAATGGCCAGTTACACTTTTGTTAACCTCATCGGGGTTCATTGGAGTCATTTATGTGCTACCAGTTATTGGTTGGCTTGCAGTGACATGTGTCTCAGTTAATTTAAGTTAGACTCAGTCATTTATTGCACTCCGACTTCAGTTAGGGCTCAGTTGAGTCAATTAGGGTTTTGATTAGTCGTTAACTTGAGTGTTGAATCTAGCATACATTTAGTTAAGCTGGACTCACTCATTCAATTCAAATGACCTCCTTGGGAATTCAAATTTCTTTGTCATTCATGCTTGTAGCATGATCATTGTATTTTATTACTCATTCTTTGTGTGAATATACAGAGCGACTACTCATTTTGTAGCCCTATTGCACCATTTCCAAGACTTATTGTTATTATTCTTTGATGATACTTCTGTTCAGTCCCTAGATTACTATGATTTTTTAATATGGTATCAGAGTTCATGGTGGTACTAAGCTCAAATCTCTCAAAAACAAGGTTTTTAATAGATCTTGCATGAAAATTGACAATAGCTCAAAAATCCAGCACTACACCAGAAGCCAAGGCTTACTACTTAATACCCCAAGTAAGGAAATTGTTGATCAAGCTTGCTTGATCAATTATACTAGGTGTGATGAAAGCCTAAAATGTGTAGGTTTTCTAACCTTATGGTTCCCCCTTTGTTGTGATTTGTAGGTTTTAACAGGTACAACTTCAAATGGACTCATCAATCCCTCTTCTCACCCCATTCACAAGCTATTCAGAATGGAAGTTGAAGATGATTGCATCTATGAAGAGAGGAGATATCTATGAGGTGTCTATTGGACTTGGAAAAGAGTCTTATGAGAATGAGAATGACTAGCTAAATGACGGTGATAGAGATTTTGGAGCAGTATGCCTGGCCCTTTCTCCTAGCTTGCGCTACCTTATTGGTCCTGCTGAATATCCAAAGGATCTCTGGAAAAAATTGGACAGAACCTTTGGCAAGCACAATGAGGATCATAATAGTACTTTGGAGATCACATCTAGAACCACAAGAGTTCTTTACTCAAAATTCTAGGCCTCTACTCTCTCTGATGAAGTTGTTCAAGATGAAGATGAAGCTGAATCTTCTACACAGTCAATTCAAATTGAAGAAAGTATCCATGCAATGACTCTTTCTCTTGATGCTCCGGAAGTTCATGAGAAAAATACTGCTTCACTTCCATGCAAACATTCAATCGTGATTTTCCTTTGAATTCTGTGCAAAATTTACCAGTAATTGCTTCCGAAAGTGAAGAGAAAATTGATTTATATTCCTCTAATGTTTCTGCTGGTGTGAAAATATGTTATACCTTGGATATTTTGGAAGAAATATCAGATTACCAGAGTGATCCATTCACTCCCCATGATCTAGAGCTTCCAGCAAACTACTGCAGGATTGCATGCACCAAAATTCAGAATTTTGAAGAAGAAGAAAGTTGTGCGTCCACCGTCTTGGTTAACCATTTATTTGAATATGATATTAACCTTATTGGATATGATATGATATTATTTATATCTAATATGATATATTTTTGTTTAATATATTAAATTCATAATCTTTAGCTGTTCTCGTCAACGATGTGAAGAAACAAGTACCACAAGTCTCCTACAAAACTGCTACTGGGGATTTTGATTTGATTTCATAGTTTTGGATCTGTTGTGAACTTATTTAGACATGATTTACTTTATTAGATGATATTATTTGGTTCATATTTTAAAATCCAAGAGCTTTCAGTCATGCTTGTAGCTGCTCTCACCAATTCCGGTGTGAAAAATCAAGTACCGCACTTTCTTTTCAAAACTGCTACTGGGGATTTGGTGTTAGTTTCCTCTTATGAGGTTGCTGATATTTTATTATGTGATTCATTATATGTTTTATAAGATATATCATATTATCAATATCAATCATTCACTCTCCATAGTCCATGGGCTTCTCTACCTTTGGTCACATGCTCATCTCCTCACAGAACTAGTAAAGAGGAAGACATTATGCATCTGCTTGGACACTTGCTCCTAAGATTTGCAGCTGATTTTACCACTCATGGTTTTCTATTCAAGGCTACAACATATCAATTTCTTAATTTTTCCACACATGGTTCGAATCCTCAAGAACCTTTCCTCTCTCTTCAGATGATTTCAGCTACTCTACATGGGTCCAGTTTTCACCGTGCAACTATTTATATTTCTGATTCAGTTGAGTGCATTGTTCTTATTCGAAAGCGGAAGATTCCTCCAGACATATTAATTTAGTTTGGATTCAGAGTTTCACATGCACAATATCAGGATGATGCTGCATAGAATAACCAATTCTTGATTTACTGCTTAGTTTGAGGGGGCGTATTTTTCCCATGAGATTTTCCCCATTTCCTTGGCTATATTAAGTAGTTACTTTATTGTACAGGGTGACCTATGGCCTTTTTTTTCGAGGCCCTAGCATTCTTATGCACCTTATGTTTTCTACTCCTCCTGAGTATAGCTTAAGGGGGGGTGTTGGAGACATTTACCACCATACACACTCATTTTGGTCAATTTGGCCTAGTTAAATCAATATCCTAATTTTTATTGACTTAATTGACATCAGAGGAGCACTATATGACATAAACATGAACACACCCACGCCTACCTTTAGTTAAGGAGGCTAACTAAGCCTTCTCCTACATTCGGGGAGGCTAACTGGAGCACTCAAGGGGTGATATGAGTATCATAAATGTACTTTATTGATAACTGATGGTTACAATCAGTTAAACAGAGAAGTGAAGGTAGTTCTCTTCATTACATTGATTATTTAATGATTATTTAATGAACTGGAGTCATCAGAGGCGCTTCCAACCACTTCTAATGGTCAGTTACACTTCAGTTAACCTCATCGGGGTCCATTGGAGTCATTGATGTGCTACCACTTGTTGGTTGGATTGCAGTGACATGTGTCTGAGTTACTTTCAATTAGACTCAATCATTTATTGCACTCTGACTTTAGTTTAGGCCCAGTTGAGTCAATTAGGGTTTTGATTAGTGGTTAATTTGAGTGTTGACTCTAGCTTACATTTAGTTAAGATAGACTCACTCATTCAATTCAAATGACCTCCTTGGGGATTCGAATTGCTTTGTCATTCATTCTTGCAGCATGATCATTGTATTGTATTACTCATTATTTGTGTGAATATACATAGTGACTACTCATTTTGTAGCCCTATTGCACCATTTTCATGACTTATTGTTATTAATCTTTGATGAGACTTATTTTCAGTCCCTAGATTACTGTGACAAATTAATAATCCCTAGCCGTTGATCTGCAGATCATGAAATTCATAAATCAGAATGTAGGTTTCCAACTTCTTTCCAAAGGTTAGCATTAATTATTCCGCCCTTTCCTGGCCATTGATTTTATTCTGGAGTCATCGTTACCCATTGATCTAAGACTAAAGTTACGGGCTACAGATTTTCCAAATTACATTCTAACTTCAGCGATTTGGATTTCCGTGACAACTTTTTTGAACTGTCCATCTTATGTGGGGCGACTCTAAACCGTTGATCTATGCAGTATTCCATTTTTTCATGACCAAAACCTGCATCTCCCGCTTCCACTTTTCTGCTTCCGCCCTTCCAAAAAGTGGAAATCGGAAACACCAACGTTCATGAGGTTCAAACTTAATATTTCCAGTTCCACCTTTCCTCTCTCTCCGTATGCGGAAAGAGGAAATTGGAAGTGCAATTTTCCAATTCTCACAAAGTTCAAACCTTAAATTTATGCTTCCTCCTTTACTCTTCCGCCCTGTGCAGAAAGTGAAAATCGAAAGTCGGATTTTCCAATTTTCACGAAGCTTAAACTTTAACTTCCTACCTCCACCTTTTCTTTTCCACATTTTGTTGGATTGTTGATCTCCGTTGAAGATTTCTGGACGTTGGATCTATGCAGAAGTCAAAAATAGGGTTTGTAACCTTTTCATAAGAGAAAGTCAGCTTCTCTTACTATGTCCTTCCGCTCCCACCATTTCTTGTTCATTGGATCTTGATTGAAGCACTTCTTAGCCGTTGATTAAAGAAAATTTCCTTGTAATGCTTGTTTCTTTGTCGAACCTAAGTATTTTTTTTTAACAGAAGCACACTTCGGGCTTAAAGAAAAGCTTTTTGCTCAAGCTTCTAGGAAATACAAGGTATGCAAGGAGAGATTAATTGAGTTGGGAAACAAGAGTAGGCGTGCTTTTAAAAAAAAATACGGAAGGAGAACCCCTAAAATGTAAAATTTTTGGGGAAGCCATTGTAGAAACAACATAAGGCTAGCAGATAAAAGGAATTCCTACAGCCCCTTATGATGAGGAGGATATTGTTGTAACAACTCCATCTCCTTTTGAATGCAAAGAGTCATAATAGTAATTGGAATATTATCATGGAGTCAATGGTTTTAAAACAAAAATATTGTAATGGGATGGAGATAATGGATGGAGAAGCCACATACCCCTCCATGCTTGCATACACTGCATGTGATTCATAGAGTACATAGTATTGACTGCGACTACAATTTCATTTAAATCTATGATGAGATTTTACCTAAAAAATTAGGGGAAAACAACTTAAGATGTATGATTTGCAATTAGAAGGAAACAAAATATGGCTTATTCCCATAAAATAATGGAACACAACTATTAGATGAAGCATTAAGATTTGTACGATAGCTAAAATATTACAGGATTTTTATTTCAATTTGCACGCAAGATTTTAATGCTTTCTACTTTTTTTAACAATCAATCCACATTTTAAAAAAAAGAAGTTAGAATAAAAAATTCAATAAAAGGTATATATCAGGAAAGATCTATGTATTAAAATGATAAGACTCTATCAAGTGTTTAAAACAGTTTTTGTAATCTGACATTTTTCCATATATGTGGAAGTCTTCCACCCACATAAATAGCATCCATAATCCATCTCAACCATGTTCCTACTATACTGATAGATTGTTCACCTTTCTTTGAGTGCTTCAATGCAAACGTGCTCTCTTCATGGACTTGCACAACATCAGTAAATAATTACATAACCTAGCAATTCATGTTGTTGATAATGAATTTTTCTAATTTCAACAAACAATCTCTTATGTATAATAAGGTCCTCAAGATTACAGTTACCTGCAAAATTTTCCTCGTTAATATTATTGCTTCCCTTGAATCTATTTTAGTATAATAAAATGTTGGAATGCTTTGTAAATGGAACCACGATGGAACTAATTGAGCACACCAACAAATAGAACTATTGTCACTACCTAGAGTTTGCATAAAAAGAAAGAAAATGTAGTACCACAAGAATTCTCCTAACAGTGAAAGTTAGAATTCTCCTTACACTGCGTAGTATGGTTTTTGAATTCTTAGGAGTATAATTGACATTTGTTAGAAATCGTTCTTTATCTATAGATTAATTGTTTAAAATATTACTAGGACCACACCTAGCAGCCCCACGGGATGAAGGAGCGAGATATGAACCCTAAGTAGGGGTATGACTACTTGCTAAAGATCTCGCATACCTGACAAAATAAACATTTAACAAATTCCATTAACGTAACAAGACTTTACTCATGTCGAGGAACCATTATAAAACTCTAGGGGATTTGAAAAAATAAAGTCCAAGAACTAGAGATGTGACTCTGGCATTTCAATGTAATAGAGGTTCCTTCAAGTCGATCTGTCATAACTCAGTGAAAAAGTGGGAATAGGTAAACTAGATGTAGGAGTCCCATTAGATAATATTTTGAGATTATTTGCATCATTTTTCTTGGTTAGATAAGCAGAGTAATCTATATTCTCTGGTATGTTCACAGGATTTGTAATTGTATTCTCAAATAGAACCTTTCTTGTAGAGTCTTACTGTTTATGCAACATGAATACAACATTATACAACTATAAACCATTCATTTAAATATCTGATGAGATTTTAGTTGGAGAATTAGGGAAAAATGGTAAGATGTATAATTTGCAAATAGAAGGAAACAAAATCTGGCTTCTTCCCAAAAAATAATGGAACACAACTATTGAAAGAAACATTAAGCTTTGTACAATAGTTAAAATATTACATGCTTTTTATTTCAATTTGCAAACAATATTTTAATGCTTTCTACCTTTAACAACAATCGATCTACGGTTTTAAAGGAAGAAGTTGGCCAAGTGAAATCCAAATGCTTTGTTTCATCGTTATTGTAGTCATCCTCATTGGGGACAGAGACCCTGGAATGCAAAGGGGTTTTGTGAGTGGAGCTCAAGTATTGATGCTTTGTCCTAATGTACTAAATAATATCCCGCAAAGGTGTGTCAACCATCATTCTGGTCAATCGTGGGATCGAAACGCCTTGCTATCACATAAACAACCAAACCCCCTTCACTCAATTAAAAAATTCTTACCTTACCCAAATCTGATCTTTGAACAACCCAAATTTCAAATCCTGCCGATATGTTGAGTGTAATTGGCCCTAAGAAAACCAACAAGAATGGCTATGCCTTCAAGATTCAGATATAAAGCATAACACAATATTGTATGAGTTCTTGGTGATTATTTCTGAAGCATTGGGAAACCAAGGATCATTATTTGGATGCAGGCCCCATGGGACATAACATCCCCTTTCTGTGGGATAATTTTAATCCCGTGCAACTTTCGACATTACAATGAACCATGTACCCATGCTCCCACTTCATGCAGGTCATCGATTGTAGGGTTCTATCAACTACTACAATTGTCAGGCTGTCAATGCAAGTTGCAGGTTTGTTAGGGTGTCAGAGCCTAGGAAAAATGAAAAGGTTATTAGAGAATAATACCATGGATGAAAAAAAAATAAAAAATCGATTAATTTTTATCTAAAACCATAACATAAAATATCGCAATTGTAATGGAACAAATGCCAAAGCCTAGTTGAATATGTAATTCCCTGTTGGGAAAGGAATAATAATATCAACAAGGAAGTTTTATAATTAGATTTTAAAGAAGAATTATATAATGTTCTCAGTGAGCAGACGCCTTAAACACACACAACCCGCAAAAATATTCACAAGGCTCGGGACAGTTGGACTTGGCAATGAGTTGTAGTGGGATCTCTGAATGGACAAAGTACTAAGACTTGGAATACCAACAAGTTTGAATGGAGAATATCAAATGGGTGGGTTCCCACATTCGGTGGAACCATATTTTCCTAGGAAGGCACATGACCCAATAGATAGAGTTTTGGTCTTCGACCAGGTGGAAATTGATGCACTAGTCAGAACTCAACTTGGATTCTTGTGGGGTAGTACAACAAGTATGACAAGCAAAAGCTAGTGGTTGCAACAAGAATAGGGAAACACAAATCGAGGGTGCATCAACATAGCACGGGCCTATTTTGTAAAGGGTTTCAATCTTATATACTTCATATTCCTTCCATTAAACTTGAACCTAGCCTTTTCCTATATGACAAGATTTGGATAGATAATTCATTAAAAAATAAAACCTAAATGTTTAATAATAATTGTTATTCTCAAAACTCCCCAGATCTTCTCCAAATCTCTACAAACTATGGAAGTATATAAAATGGAGATTTATTGGGAAAATATAAAATAGGACATTGTTGAAATAATGTAACCCAAGGGAGATGTTATTATTCCTCCGACAGGGTGTTACTATTATATTTTTTCATCATAGAGTCATGAGGTAAAATGCCCAATTTGTGTTGGGTCTATAGTACCTTAATAAATAATATAACATATTGTTTTGAGTCTTCCTAGGTGAAGTAGGCCTAGACAGTTTAGTGGGGCTGACTTGTTTAGGGTAAAAGTTAGTTGACTCAATGTGTATAAATAGAGGAGTTGTGGTTCTTAGTTGAACAAAGACTCACTCAATTGAGTAGCACATAGGAGAGAGAGAGAGAGAGAGAGAGAGAGAGAGAGAGAGGAGAACACCTGTTTTGGGGTTTGTCTTTTATACATATTATACAGAGGAATTTTTGTTGGGTTTTCTTCCCCTTCAAGGTTTCCGAGGGTAAATGTTGTGTCTATCTTGTGATTGTGTTTCTATCAGTTATTTTGGAAATGTTGTTGCTTTGATTTTGAATTGAACACTATTGAATCTTGTATAGCAGATGAAGTCTTAACATGGTATCAGAGCTAACCTGATTAGACTAGCTTTCACAAGGAGAAATTCTCTCTCCTCCTTATTTGAAAGAAATTAGGGTTTCTGCAAAAATTGGAGGTTTGAAGATCTGCATGGATAGAAATTTTCTCCCACCTAGAGTGCATATATTGAGCCCTAGATCAAAGTTTTTGTAACACCCTGGTTTTAACCCCATTTACATTAAAAATGTATATGATGTATATATTGTAACTAATCATGGTGTGGAGCTAAAGGAAAAATCCCCACCATTGGTTTATCATTTTTCAGTGATTAAAATCTATGCTGATGGTAATTCCTGCTAGCCATGCACATTATAATTTTGGACATCATGTAAATATGCAATTTAATTAAAATACCCACAACCAGCTATGTCAATGCAACATTAAAAGAGATGGGGGCATTATTTCCTAAGTATAATGGGGGGGGGGTATATAAACCTTGAGGTAATGGGGAAAATCCAAATGTCAAAGGGAGAACCCATCAAACTATCAACTACCCATTTTGTCTTTTGTGCCCAATCATTTAATTCTGCAAGAAATTGGTTGGGTTAGTTATTGCATGAGAATGGGCAAGGTATGCGAGTCGAAAATTCTAATTTGGGGAAGCACCCATTTTTGGGAAAATAGATCTTTTACTTATGGGGTAAGTTATTGCCCAAAAATGCTACCCATTCCCTCAGGTGTTCACAAATTTCTCCTCCTTCACATTTTTTGTCTGTTATGGGTGGTTTCCCTCACGAGGGTGGTCATTTCTTCATTTTTCCTGAGGATGGGAAATTGTTTTTGGTAATGATCAATGGTTTGGTTGCCTCCCCCAAGATTTTGTTGCATTCCCCATTATTTTCCAAGATGGAAATCATTTTTTGGTAATGCCCAACGAATTGGAGAAGAGACCACAATTTCTAGTTGTTTGTTGCATCTGTTTTTAGCCACGTAAATCCAATGAATGTTTTTTGAAATAAATTTTGGTTCCCAGGGCTGTTTTACCCACTTACCATTTCTAATTTTGGCTCCAGGACGTTTTTTTCCATGCCCAAAACCTGTATCTTTTTGTGTATGCCTCTTTTAGCTTTGGTTTGAATCGGTTTGGAGTGGAATCATGTCTGAAATAGCTTGATAAACCTAGTGTAGGAAGGGAACCTCACAGACATATCTAGAGGGGTTGGTTTTCTTCTTTGCACACCCTAAAGAGCACTGAAAGGGAAGGCATATCCCAAGGGACTGCGTAGAAAAGAAGGGGGTTCTTCCTTGTGTTGGATGTGTGGATGTTTTCGAAGCCAAGCCAGATCTAGTGAAAAAGTCCCTAGCTCTGTAGTTGAGCTCACTAGCTTAGCAGTTCAACATTTCCAGTTCCTTAGAATATTGATAAACCCAAATTTAGTTTTGGCTTGGATGTATTGTGATGTGTATTTGGCTATGTGTGAGCCTATTGTAGTTCCCTTATTCGTGGTGGCAGTCATGCTAAGACATTGATGAGCACATTGGCCTATGGTTGGGTGGAACGTTGCAACGACGTAGTTGGTTGCGGGACAAAATTCTTTCAAGATAAGTATATCTTATGTTAATCTATGCATTTGTATTTGCTTGATGAAATATGATGAACATGTCTAATGTGTTGAATTCTTGAATGAAATGTAATTGCTTTCGTTGTATATTGGATGTTTTACAAATCTGTGTATGTTTTTAAGTTCAATGCATTTTATATCATGTTCGTGGGAATTAAATTTCTTGTATTTAATAGAAGCATGGTTGCGTCCTATCTCTAGTAGAAGGGTGGGTACGTGACAATTTTTGGGTCATTGAATCTCCGGGAAATTCAAACGCTAGTTTGGCAGTGAACCATAAAACTGCAGTGAGACAAAACCAAAATTTATGTAGTCTTCCAACCTCATAAGTAGGATTTGAAGATTGAAGATTTGGTATCTTCATAAGGTAGTTTGATCAACCAACTCACCTCCCTCAAGTGAATCTACTGGTAAGGTCATCCTCCTATTTTGATAAATTTCATTTTTTAGTGACCTACTGGATAAGATGGCCCCAAGCACTAACCTTGAGCACAAATTGGAAGGCCTACAAAAATTCCTGGCTTGGAAGTATAGGATTGGTCTCATTCCTAAAGCGAATGAACTTGAGAATTATATCAAGGATGGGATTGTAGAACCTTAAGAAAACAATGCTAAGGAGAAGCATGAACCAGACCTAATCAAGGAAATGAGGATCATTATTGATTCTATTAAGGATCAATTGATCCCTCAAGTGTCATCTAAGAAGACACCTAAGAAAATGTATGATGCACTTTCCAGAATGTATGAGGGAAGGAACATCAATAGAAAGATGAATCTGAGAGCTCAACTAAAGGGAACCAAGATGAGCAAAGGAGAATCTATTCAAGATTACTTCTCAAGGATCTCCAAATTCAAAGAGAAACTAAGTGTTATTGGAGACACCCTTGATGCGGATGAATTAGTTATGACTTCTCTCAATGGTCTCACTAGACCTTGGGACTCATTAATCCAAACTCTGTGTGCCAGAAAAGAAAGTATGAAGTTTGACATGGTATGGGAAGATTACATACAAGAAGAATCTAGAGTATCCAATAGAGAATCTCTCCTTAGAGAAGATGACCAGGATCTAGCTACCCATACTAAAGGAAGAAAATAATAAAACTTCAATAATAGTAATCATAAGCCTTAAAAAAAATTGAGAAGAATAAGAAGGATCACTCAAAGTATAAATGCTACAACTATCATAAGATAAAACATCTTTCTAGAGAATGTCCATCACCAAAGAAGAAGAAGAACAAAAAAATGCATCATGCTCATCTAGCTGAAGATGAGGATGAAGAAAGACCTCGAAAGAATACTAGAGGTGAAGCTGTATAAGAATATGTGTTATTATTTGCACTCTCTGGGTCTATAACACCTAGAGAATACACATGGCTTATTGATAGTGGTGCCTCTAAGCACATGATAGGAAAGAATACAACTCTATCAATACTTGAAGAGAAGAACTCTCCCCAGAATGTATCATTGGGAGATGACTATCAATATCCCATCAAAGGTATTGGTGAATCAAGCTAGAAACTTGAATCTAGGACTTCCATGAAGATGAAGGAAGTACTATATGTACCAAGTTTGAAAAAGAACCTACTTTCCATCTTAACTCTAGATAATAAAGGATATAGAGTTGATTTTATAGACGGACAAGTACTTATGTGGTCCAAATGAAAGACACTTGAAGATGTTGTAGTCATTGGAGAAGAAGAAGGAGGATTGTACAAACTCAAAGGACATCCAAAGGAAACCCTTCTCCATGAGACTACCAACTCAAGTGAACTATGGAATAGGAGACTTGCTCACTACAAAGCACTTCTCTATGTGAGCAAGGTCGTAACAAGGTTACCAGATCTAAAGATTGAACATGAGGGAACCTGTAAGGGATGTGAAAAGGGAAAGAACATCAAGAATCCCTTTCATAAAAATGAAACAAATAACAAAGGTACATTGGAGCTAATCCATTCTAATGTATGTGGTCCTATTCCCTCGATATCCTTAAGTGGATATGAGTACTATGTCACATTTATTGATGACTATTCAAGAAATACTTGGATATACTTCTTGAAGAATAAGAGTGAAGTGTTTAGGAAATTCAAGGAATTCAAATCCTTGATAGAGAACCACTCAGGAAAGAGAATCAAGACACTAAGATCAAATAACGGTGGGAATACACTTCAAAGGAATTTGAAGCATTCTGTAAGGAGGAAGGAATCAAGAGGGAACTAACTGCTCCCTATAATCCCCAAAAAAATGTTGTTGTGGAAAGAAAGAATAGAACTTTCATCGAAGCAGTGAACACCACGATTCATGACCAAGAACTCGCTATGCAATTATGAACTAAAGCAGTAAGAACAACCATTTATGTGAAAAATAGATTATCTCATGGTGCTCTTGGATTCAAGACTCCTGAAGTGATGTATACCAGAAAGAAACATGAAGTAAGACATCTGGATATATTTGGCTTCCCAGTATATGTACATATTCTGAAAGAGAAGAGAACCAAATTGGATCCTTCTGGAAAGAAGGGAATATTTGTAGGATAATGTGAAGTCTCCAAATCCTTCAGGATATACATTTCTGGATTCCATCATAACAATATTAGTAGGGATGTAGAATTTTATGAAGAGAGAACTCTTAAGAAGTCTAGAAGGTTTCAGCTTGAAGAAGTACATGAAGAGGATGTACCTCCCAAAAGGACAGAAGATGACCCATCTCCTAAAATACTAGAATAAGAAGATCAGGACATGCTAGAGCCTCAGGATCCCCCCACTATGGATATCTATCAAAAGAGAAAACGTGCTTGGGTAAGAGAAGTCATACAAGAAGAAAAAATATATTTGAGCACCAGAAGGCTCCACATCAACCACCAAAATATCAAATCCATATTACAGTTATGTAGCTTTGATGTGTGACCTTGTAGATCAAGAACCCACCATCTATGAGGAAGCTACAGACAAGAAAGAATGGGTTGAAGCAATGATGGAAGAATACCAATCAATCATGAAGAATGATGTTTGGGATATTGTTCCCAAACCAGAAAACAAGAGTGTGGTATATTTGAAATGGATCTACAAGATAAAACATGTTGCTGATGGAAGTATTGAATAGTACAAAGCAAGATTTGTGGTTACAAGATTCTCTCAGAAAGAGGGGATCAATTATGAAGAGACATTTTCTCTAGTAGCAAGGTACACTTCCATTAAAACTATCATGGCACTTTCCCCCATGACGAAGTAGGATTTACACCATATATATGTAAAGACAACCTTCCATAATGGTGTGATTGAGGAATATGCTTACATCGAACGTCCACAAGGATTTGAAGTCGAAGACATAGCAATTCATGTATGCAATTTGAAAAAGGATCTGTATGCACTGAGGAAAGCTCCTAGAGATTTGTATAGAAGAATAGATAGCTTCTTGACAAACATGGGATTTACCAAGAGTAAATATGATCCTAATCTTTATATGAATATTATGACGATGAACCAGTCATACTATTGTTGTATGTGGATGATCTATTTCTGACAAGAAATTAGAAATAGGTCAAGGATTACAAGAAGAATCTAGTTGAAGGATTCAAGATGAAAGATATTGGATTGATGCATTATTTCCTAGGGATGGAAGTGTGGTAGAGCTCAGAAGGAATCTTTATGAATCAGGGAAAGTATGCAGTATGAACCTTGAAAATATATGATATGTTGGATTGTAAATCCATGGCCACACCCATGGAAACCAACTTGAAGTTGTTGTCTAATGAGACATCCGAGCTAGTGGACATGACTCACTATAGACAGATTATTGGGTCATTAATGTATCTGACAAACACAAGGCTAGATATATGCTTTGTTGTGAACACCTTGAGTCGGTATCTAGTTAAACCTAGATGGGTTCACTTGATAGCTGCAAAGCATGTGATGAGGTACCTAAAAGGTACGGTTGATTTGAGACTGTACTATGGGAGATATCATTCCTACAAATTGTATGGTATACAGATTAATATTGGGCAGGAAGTGCCGCATACAGAAAGAGCACCTCGGGTGCATTTTATTTTCTAGGATCCGCCATAATATCATGGTTTAGGTCCATTGTTTCTCTTAGTACAGCTGAAGAAGCGTACAATGCAGATTGCTCCGCTTGTTGTGAAGCGATATGGACTCGGAAGATGATGTCATGATTATTTGACATGGAGTTTGACACCACAATAATTCTCTCTAACAACCAGAGTTGTATAAAGAGGATAGAGAATCCAGTGTTCCATGAAAAATAGAAGACATAGAAATTTGATACTTTTATATGAGGGATATGGTACAAAAGGGAGCTATCAAGCTTTAGTATGTGAGTA
Source organism: Pseudotsuga menziesii (assembly GCA_001517045.1). Taxonomy (NCBI): domain Eukaryota; kingdom Viridiplantae; phylum Streptophyta; class Pinopsida; order Pinales; family Pinaceae; genus Pseudotsuga; species Pseudotsuga menziesii. The sequence goes on along the minus strand of LPNX010402596.1, from coordinate 213,827 downwards.
CCAATGGGCAAGTTGTTGATTTACTAAACAATCCTCTATGTCAAGTGAACTTCGAATACTTTTGTGACAAGCTTGGTTTAGTGCAAAAGGATATTCCTCACAACAAGGAATAGTGATGGGACTAAAAATGATGATGATATGGACCTTCTTCGAAAAGGAATATCAAATCAAAGACATGAACCCTCCTTGGACAAAGGGGGAGAAAGTTGATAATATGGAACTTTTCAGGAAAGGGGGAGTAATGATGAGGCTGACATCGACGATGGATGCTAGTGATGATGATGTTTTGGAATTTCTTTGTTGACAACGATATCCTCTCTTCAGGATGGAAAGTATAACACTATGTTCATGAGAGTGGTCCTTACTATATAAGGATGTTCCTACAGATGTTACTCTCGCACAGAGAGTACCCACATTCAGTTGTGGATATTGTAGAATAAACATTCACTCAAGTGTGGTCATAAACTTTGTGGTATGGATGCTCTACGATGAGTCCTCATGGATGACAGGACAGACATTATGTATTCATTTGAGATTTACTTTGCAGATTATACTCTTGTATGGAGAGTATGACTACATTCATATGTAGATTCCATAGAATAACCCTCACTTGGGAGTGACTCCCAAACTCAGTGCTATGGATGCTCTATGATGAGTCCTGATGAACGTCATAGTATAACTGATCCGGATTTATTCAAGAACGCAACAAAATACACAAATAACCATAGAAACAAATATGCAGTGCAAATAACACTTCATTTCATTAATCAATAACTGAAACTTGTTTACATACAGAATGGAAATAAACTAGCTAGAGTGCTGGTAGCTTATCTCTGAGAAGAGATGTGGTGGCTACATGCCTCTGAACTCTGTGTTACAATGAGGCTCAAAGGCCTATATATTATTGAGAAACAATGGAAACACTACACATCCAAAAACCTAACCCTAGGAGGTGAAATGCCTTAATGTGGGCCCCGTTGGGTAACTTGGTACATCAATTTCCCGGGATCGTAACTTTAGCATACTACCTCCATTTGACGTGCATGATACATCGTTAGAAAGATATGTTTAAGGACTACATCCATAAATGACAAATATCAAGGTCCTCAAAACATCGTTTAGGGCCTCAAAACGGTTCCGAAAGTTTAGGACCTGAAAAGTGCCAAAAATAGTAAATTGTGCTACAGTTAAGGAAACTGGAAAATTGAAATAAATAGTGGTGGGGGTCTAAGAGGAATAGGTGGGTGGCCACCAATATCCTCCTAGATCATTCCTCCCCCCTTAGGAAGCAATGGTCCCCATTGCATTGAGTTCCTCCATGAGATGAGGAAACTTCTGTTGAACTTGGTCCCCGGTGAGCCACTTTCCATGGTGAAGGAGTTGGCCTGCTTTGACAACTCAATATAGCTAGATCTTCTATTGGTGGGTGTTCTTGATCTGTGTGTCCATAATCCGATCAGTTGTGGCTTATTCCAAAAATAGTAAATTGTGTTATAGTTAAGGAAACTAGAAAACTAAAAGAAATAGGTGTTGGGGTGCAAGAGGAATATGTGGGTGGCCACCAATATCCTCCTGGATCATTCCTCCCCCCTTAGGAAGCAATGGTCCCCATTTCGTTGAGTTCCTCCATTATATGAGGAAACTTCTGTTCAACTTGGTCCCCGGTGAGCCACTTTCCCTGGAGAAGGAGTTGGCCTGCTTTGACAACTTGATATAGTTGGATCTTCTGTCGGCGGATGTTCTTGATCTGTGTGTCCAAAATCTGCTCAGTTGTGGCTTGTTCCATGCAGTTGGGGTTTAACTCTATTAGTGTGAGTTGTTCTGCCACGTCTGATGTGTCCAGTAGAGGTGGAAAATAGGGTCAAAGGTGGTCCACATTGAACACTGGGTGCAGACCAAGGAAGGGTGGAATACTGAGCTCAAAGGCATTGTCCCCGACAGTCTTGGTGATGGTGTATGGCCCATATCGGAGTGGGCGAAGCTTGTGGTGGGGTCCAGCGAGGAGCTCCTTCTGTAAATGTAGCCACACTTTGTTTCCCACCTAGAAATTGTGTTGCACCCGATGCTGATCATGTCTCTGCTTTTACCTAGCATTGGATCTGTCCAATATGTCATGAACTTGTTGTTGAATGTGCTGAGTGCGCTCAATGAAGTTGTTTGCCTTGGAAACTTCAGACTGGATATGAGCTGAATTAGCCTAAGTACCTGCAAATGGCATGGCTACGTCAATGGGACATAGTGGCTGGAATCCCAAGCCCACCTGAAAGGGGCTATGGTTGGTTGAGCTATGGAGGGCCCGGTTATAGCTATGTTGTACATAGGGGAGGATCTCATCCCATGTGCATGGATGCTCTGAGTTGTACATGCGCAAAATGTGTACGATCATCCTGTTGACGATCTCTGTCTGGGCATGGAAAGTTGTGAACTTTGTAAGCTTGGTGTCTAGCATTGACCATAGGCTAGACCAGAATGTACTAAGGAACCTACTGTCCCGGTCTGAGATTATAGACTGTGGGATACCAAAGTGTACCCACACTCGTTCAAAGAAGAGTTTAACAGTGACTTCTGCTATGATATTCTTCTTGCAAGCTGCCATTATGGCCATCTTTGAGAATCTGTCAATGACCATAAACACACAGTCATTGGTGTTCTTAGTAGAAGTAAGGCCTGACATGTAATCCATGGAGATGGATTCCTAAGGTCGACTAGGGGTAGGAAACGGAGTATAGAGGCCTTGCTTCTTGATGGATGGTTTGGCAATGGTGCAAGCAGTGCAGGATTGAATGTTCTTCTCGACATCCTATTGAAGGTTCGGCCAATAGAAATACTTCTGAAGTACTTTCATTATTTTCACAACCTCAAAATGCCCAGCGACCTGATTCTAGTGCGCTTCCCAAATCATCTTGGCACGCTCGCTTGAAGGAACAAAAAGGTGTCCCATGTGACACAGTAGTACATCCTGGAGGTGAAATTTTGGAAGTTGGTTTCCCTCCAAGAGCATCTGGCATGTGTGGCTGAATTTTGGATCGCTCTTGTAGAGAAGAGACCAATCAGAAGTCTCGTGCCCACAAGAGTTGAGCACGGTCATTATCGCCATGATTGGTGGTCAGCTGAGGCAGTCTGCAACATTATTGGTGCTTCCCTTATTATACTTGATGTTCAAATGAAACTGTTGTAGATATGTGGACCACTTCTGATGGAGATCGTTCTGTAACTTCCCTTGTGTCTACATGAACTGCAGGGGTCAATGGTCTATGTGGATGATCGTTTCCTTCCCCAAAATGTAATGCTTCCATTGCTGGAAAGCCTGTACAATGGAATACATATCTTTTTCATAAGTGGGATATTTGCGGACTATGTCTGACAGTGTATCACTGTGATATGCCACGGGATGCCCTTGTTGAGTAAGGACTACCCCAATAGCATAGTCAGAGGAATCTGTCTTGATCTCAAATGGTTGTTGCAAGTCTGGTAATGTGAGCACTGGGGCACAACAGAGGCGATGTTTCAATTCTAAAAATTTCTTCTGCTGATTTTCTGACCAAACGGATTTTTCTTTCGCTCCTCCCTTGGTGACTTGACTCAAGGGCCAAGTGATTTGAAAGAATCCCAACACAAACCTACGGTAGAAATTAGCAAGGCCCAAAAAGCTCCAAAGCTCTATTAGAGTAGTTGGGGCTAGCCAATCCCGAATGACTTGGATCTTGGTTGGTTCCACATGTACCCCACAGTCATCAATAATGTATCCCAGATACTGAACCTGGGTCATTCCAAAAGTGCACTTGTCCAAATTGGCACATAACTTGTGCTGCCGCAATGTTTGCAGGACTTGTCGGATGTGGTGGAGGTGCTCTTCCCAAGTCTAGCTGAAGATCAGGATGTCATCCAAGTACACTACTAAAAATGAGTTGGTGAATGGCCGCAAGATGTCATTCATCAGTCTCATGAATGTTGCAGGTGCATTCGTCAGCCTAAAAGGCATGACCAACCATTCGAAAAGGCCCTCCTTGGATTTGAAGGCAGTCTTCCACACATCGATCGGCTCGATCAGTACCTGGTGATAGCCAGACTTTAATTCAATCTTGCTAAAATATGTTTCCCCTTTAAGTTGGTCCAGGAGGTCATTAATCCGTGGGATCAGGTACCTATTCTAGACAGTGATCTTGTTTAGTGCCCGATAGTCAATAGAGAGTCTCCAAGTCCCATCCTCTTTCTATACCAACACGATTGGGCTCCCATAGGGCGATGAACTTGGCCGAATGTGACCCTTCTGCAGCAGCTCCTAAATTTGCCTCTTGATTTCATCATTCTCCATAATAGAGTGGCGATAGATCGGTCCATTGGGCAGCAATGCACCTGGGGTTAGATCGATGGGGTGCTTGACCTGACAGTGGAGAGGCACCCCAATGGGTGAGGTGAATATGTCCCAGTACTCCTCCATGACCTTGTCCATTTGTTGTTGCCAGGCGGAGGGGCCCTGTCTGGAGGTTGTGGCCATGATCTTCTTCTTACCCTGAGGGTGGATCATCAAGAAAACAAACTTCTTGGTTTTGGAAATTAGCTTACGGCATTGTTTTGCAGTAACCAAAGAGATAGCGGTAGGGGGTGGTACCTCTGGTATCTTGTACAAATTATTTCCCAACGTAATAATAACAACGTGAGGCCAGGACTCATACATAGCATGTCACTTCCATAAGTATGGTTGACCTAATAATACATCACAAACATCAAGAGGACCAATATCACATAATACCTCATTGGTGAAGGGCTTGATGCTGTAGGGAAGGTGGCACTGCTGGCTGATGCGAAGATCTTGTCCTTAGTGAAGCCACTCGATGGTGTATGGCTGCGAGTGTGTTGTGGTCAGCAAACCCAACCACTTCACGACCTCTACTGAAATCAGGTTCTTTTAACTCCCACTGTCGACGATGAACTATAGCGAGGAACCATTTTCCCACATCTCGGAGTGGGAAAGACGCTCCTCCTCCTCTAAATGTTCTGGTTCTTCCTTTTGGATCTTCGTGGTGGCAACGGTGGCGTTGGGATCTGCATCGATTATATTCTTCCCTATGTCATTCCCCTTCTCGGGTTCAGATTCAGTGTCAAAGTATCCATCTGATTCAGAATTCTTTATCTCAGCCACCAGTGACTGCTTAGCCCGACACTCACTTGTGTTGTGAGTGGGGCTCTTATGGAACTCGCACCACTTTCCTGCTTCCTTCTTTGGCTTTGTAGTGATTCTCTTTGCTTGCAGCTTTGGCAAGTTCTCTTGAGTCGCCATGCCTTGGCTATGTCCTTGGTTATGTGGTTTGGGGGCATCTTTCCCTTGCTTTTAATTTGCAGATCCAAAGTCTATATTTTTCTATTTGAATTTTTGCTCAATTTTGGCAACATACCGATATGTCGTACCAAGCAAGGAGATGTCAAGGAACTCCATTTACTCCTGAATGTATCTGTGTAGACAACTACGATACTTCAACATGAAATGTTTCTCTAAATCTTTGATACCCAACTCGGTGCGCAAGGTATGGAACAGATTCGTCATCTCATGCACATCTTGATCTCTTTGTTGCCGCAGCGTAGTCCATTGGATGTACTTGTCCTCATAGCTCCCCACCAGATAATATTGTCCCTTTATGGCATCTGGAAAAGAATTCCAACTGGGTATGGTTGAGAATAGAGAGGGTTCCTCCTAATCCTTTCTCTCACAGTAGGTTTCCCACTAGTCCTTGACATGGGGGGCGGCTTTGAGTAGAGAAAAAGTAATATTTTCTCGGTCAGAAAAGTCATGAAGTGAGAAATATCCTTCTAATAGATTCAACCATTTATCTACAGGGTCTGCATCTATTCAACCATCAAATATGGGATTCTCGAAGTTTACTTGTACCTTAAAAGGGGTTGCACCTCGAGAGTCGCTGCTAGATGCAGATGCGCCGCCAATGGGAAGTCGTTGAAGGATCTGGGTGAAGTTATCCATCATCACATTCCTTTGTTTTTCAAGGGCCTCCTCGAGCAACATTTTGATAGGATCTTCTATGCCCTCGTCTTTATTTTTGTCCCCCATGGGTGGCCGTCGAGTTTTGCGAGGCTGATCTTGCAAAGGTTCAACTAGATCGAGCCCTAACTCTTTATTCCCTGCCCTCGTTGGGGACATGCAAAGAAGGATCGAGAAAGAGCAGATTGCTCTGATACCACTGATACGGATTTATGCAGGAACGCAATAGAATACACAAATAGCCATAGAAACAAATATGCAGCGGAAATAACACTTCATTTCATTAATCAATAATTGAAACTTGTTTACATATTGAATGGAAATAAACTAGCTAGAGTGCTGGTAGCTTATCTCTGAGAAGAGATGTGCCAGCTACATGCCTCTGAACTCTATGTTATAATGAGGGTCGAAGGCCTATATATTACTGAGAAACAATGGAAACCCTACACATCCAAAAACCTAACCCTAGGAGGTGAAACTCCTTAATGTGGGCCCCATTGGGTAAATTGGTACATCAATTTCCTGAGGTCATAACTTTAGCATACTACCTCCGTTTGACGTGCATGATATATCGTTAGAAAGATCTGTTTAAGGACTACATCCTTAAACAACAAATATTGAGTGCATGATAGACTCATATTTTCTTGACCATTCGATGCCAAAAAAATGTCGTTTAGGGCCTCAAAACGGCTCCGGAAGTTTAAGACCGAAAAACTGCCAAAAATAGTAAATTGTGCTACAATTAAGGAAACTAGAAAACTGAAAGAAATAGTGGTGGGGGTCCAAGAGGAATAGGTGGGTGGCCACCAATATCCGTCTAGATCAATAACACTCACTTGGAAGTGGTCCTAACATATGTGGTATGGATGTTCTACGATGGGTCAAAATTTTGTGTGCAGACGAGATCTTCTCTGTAGAAAATACTCTTGCTTGGAAGACTATTCCTACACGTAAGTGTAGATATCGAGGCATAACACTCACTTGGGAGTGGTCTATGGTTAGCCTTCATAGATGACAGGGCCAACAATGGGTGTGGCCGAGATCTACATTTAGTTGTAGACGATTTAGCTGATTGATTTCATGGATCATGCTGATGGAGGATTGCATTGTCCTTGGAGTTAGGTCCTAAAGTGATCGGGATTGATCATCCTACAAATAGATCATGTGTACCACAGGTAGCGTGGTGGAAAAGGATCAAGTAGATCGAAGTACAACATAAAATGACCGAGTAGATCGAAGAACAATGACAAAGGATATAGAAGATTGGAGTGTTGCTGCAAAAGATCGAAAGGATTGAAGTATTGCTGCAAAATGGTTAAAAGGATCGAAGTGTTGCTACAAGGGTTAAAAATATCAAAAAGCTACTACAAAAGATCGAAGTGATGCTGCAAAGGATCGAGAAGATCGAAGTGCTATTGCAAAGGATCATGAAGATCCAAGTGCTGCTGCAAAGAATCGAGAAGATGGAAGTGCTGCTATGCAGGATCGAAAGATTGAAACGTTGCTGCAAAAGGATCAAGTGATCGTGTGATGCCGAAGATGAAGAGGAACTGTTCCAACTACCGGATGAGAAAACTTCCTATGACATATATACATGTATTAACTCGATGTACTGTTGTAATTATTGTCTCTCTATTCTCCTATAGTATGTGAATAACCTTCTCGTTAAGAGGGAGTGTTGAAATATTGTCACTCTCTTCTCCTATAGTCCATGAATAACCTTCTCATTAAGAGGGAGTGTTGAAATATTGTAACTTCAAAGGATATTCTAAATGTATTTTACTGATGTAACCCAAGGGAGTTTTTATTATTCCTCTTGTGAGGTGTTACTATTGTAATTGGTCATCATAGAGTCATGAGGTAAACAAAATAGGAGGAGAACACCTACTTTTGGGGTTGTCTTTTATACATCTTATACAGAGGAAGTTTTGTTGGGCCGCTCTTCTGCTTGAGGGTTTCCCAAGACAAATGTTGTGTCTATCTTGTGATTGTTTTTCTATCAATGATTCGGGATATGCTGCTACATTGATTTTGAACTGAACACTATTGAATCTAGTCTAGCCTATGACATCTTAACAGACATTGACATAATCCCCCATATATACATAGATTATATATTCGAATTTGAGGTTTCAGTTCACTCCCGCTATAGTAATATTTACTGTATTTTAAAATTTATTAACTAAAGAGCACATTTCTCATTGAATATCGATCCACATTCTTAAAGTGTATGTGGCTTTGTTACATTGAAAATAAGGGATACCAAAGCTTAGTTATACTTTGAATACCATATATCCCTTCAAAGGGTCATTTAATGAAGATGGACTCATGACAATGATGTTTGTTGTAGACTTAGAGGAAACTAGTATATCATCATGGTTTCTCCTTAATGCTTGTGAGATTCCTAAGTAACAACTTGATGGCATTGCTTGCTCTAGCACCTTCATTCTCCTTTTCTATATGTGCCTATAAACCTTGAGAAAAAGGACATGCACACCAAAGTAGTAAGCTCTGATTCCATTCATCTCATACCATATAATATGAGCGAGAAACAATAACTTTCAGAAAAAATAATGTGTGTGATATAGAGATGTAGATTTTAATATTAGGCCCAAATGAATTTGCAATTATAATATCTTCTTTTTCACACATATAGTGTTGCAGTGAAACTTGAGATTACATATTTAGATGAATGAACTACACCACAAAACACTCACATCATCAATCCGACGAAAACGGGTCGACATCCTGTTCGTTTGTCAAATGATTCATTGCCAGGGAGCTGCTCGGACTGTCCTCTTGATGGGAATGCTCGGGCTGTCCTCGTCATGGGAATTCATAATCTTGATATCATTGCTTATTCATAGAGGCATTGGAGGCGCTACCTACTGGCACAAATTGAACCCTGGAATCTGTGGGCATTTAAAGTTGCAGTGTGGGTTACGGCCAGAGGTTTGTGCTTTGTCCCATACCAGAGCTGTTTGACAGACAAGTTCTTTTTCAATTTTGTGATCGGAGACATTGAGAATTTTTCCATGAGCTCGGTAGATCATTTCGATCCACCCCAACAGGATGATCATGAAGAGCGGAGAAATGCCATAAATACCATAATATTTGTTTCTCTGGGATGATCGCCACTGGAGTTAACGAATGTATACAATAGAGGAATGTGGGGTTGGATCCAGCGATATTAGCGAATCTGCCTCGCTTTGTCTATCAATCACAATATACCGGAGATGTTCTGCAATGCTCAATCTTCCAATATGAGTATGTGGAAAATGACGCCGCCCTGCGTTTTCCCAATTGCTGACACATTTTTAATGAAGACTGTATTACACCGTGGCTTAATTCCCATTGCCCCCTTTACAGATTCAATCTGGTGCCCAGACCGCATGTTTCGGAAACCGCGCCGAAACAAGAAGTTTTGGAAGCCGAACGTGAACTGCAGGTTTTGGAATCCGAGGCCGAACAATTTTTGGAATGTGAACCGGAAAAGCAAGTTTTTCAATCCGCTGGAACATAACAGATTTCGGCTCCAATCTCAGAAGCAATTAATCCAGCTGGGATCCGTGACCATTTGAATTGTGAGCAAGGGCAGAGCTCAAGTTTTGGCGTTGAATATAATCGGAGTTGGCTACTCTCTCCATGACCATTTCATTTGCACCTTTTTAATTTAAGGATCATGTGCACCTTTCTAATTTAAGGAAAGTTTGGTTGGAATTTGGTAACATGATTTGTTGTTGGACTATTTGTATTTATTTAGGTAAGTTTGGTAGTAATCCGGCAACATGTTCTTGAAAATAAGATTTTTTGTGTTAAAATTGATCCTCCATTAGTTTGGGACATCCATATTATACAATTCCCATTACTGAAAACTAACCTTTAAACAATTTCCGTCAAATTTTAACCAAAAAACTAGCCCAATTTTAAATGCAAATTGTCTAGACTATAGCTTACTCTACAGAAAATAACGGATGCATTATCGGGAAATCCAAAAATTGATGAGGGAACATCCAGTGGAGGTGCTTCACTGTCGCTTTCCATTGAAATACCTAATAGGTCCGATGGCTCTTCATGTCGCGTTGAAATTCAACATACTTGTACACCCTTCCCATCCGATCATTCCGTTGAATCCGATAACGAAAATAATGATCCGTAGAATTGGGCATCGCTATAATTTTGCCGACGTTATAATGAACAACGAATTTATCAAGATTAAGATGTAACGTCTCCCTTATTTTATTTAGATATAATGTATATTCAGGAAAGAAATACAGAAAAGGTACATTAGTGGCCATTGGCCAGATCTTTGCCCTACAATACATTCTTGGTTTTAGTTTTAATCTTGCTTCCTGATTTTCCTTTTCGATTAAAAGAAAACTTTATTAATGAAAATTGCAACCTAATAGACGTTTCCAAGTTCATGCTAAGTCTCCAAAATGACTAAATTTCATAATACTAGCATACCCGAGCTTTAAAAAATGTACGTTCAAGTCATCCAATGGACCAACAGCGAAGTCATTGACTTCGATGTTGGTCCGTTGGATGACTTGAACGTACATGTTTGTTAAGGATGGCCTACTAGCATACCCCAAAACTGGGAATGAAGCATCGAAGAAAAGGGAATGCTCAATTTCTGAGGATGCAATAAAGTGTAAATAAAACTCTTGTGCACACATACGATTTGTTTTTTCCATTGCATACACAGTGTTAGTCAAAATGTGTAATGACAACACTAATCTATACATGACTAATCAAAATGTGTAATGACAACACGAGTCTATATTAGATTGGTTGATATATCTCTATAAAACCTTGATCTAAACTTACATCTTTTCATAGTTTCAAAAAGAAGGGTAAAAGATATCAAGATGTGTGCCATTAGCAATAGAATACTATCTCAATGATGCAGTATAATCAAAGTTTCCATACTGCGTGTACTAAAAAGCACATACATTAGTAATAAATAATAAGCATTCAATATTAGTCTGAAACCTTGAGCATACATATCAAATCATCTGCAACAAAACAGAATTTTGAACAATCATACAAGGTCAGCCAAAGAATTGATGAAAACAACAAACATGGGTGATCAAACATGGCCTTGATGTGTGTGTAAGGATAATTTTTATGCAAATTTTAACCCACTGGGCTATTTTTCCATGTTTTTCTCCCAAAAAAGATTAGCCATTTTGCATTTTTTGAATCCCTGTTTTGCCCAATTTTGATGGGGTAAAATTTTTTCACCCTAAAAATAGCCAAATTATTATATAAACGATATAAAATCCTTGGAAATTAAAATATTTTTTGAAAAATATCACCAATCATTTTATAGTTTCCGATTTAAGAATTGATAATATTAGCCAACATTTATACACTTTTAAATAAGTATGGTTCCTTAAAATCATCCATGTGTGTGATACTTCACCAACGGAAGAGAAACATAGTGAGTGTTTTACCATCACTTATAATTTGTGTTGATTGTCACATGCAAATGCATTACAAACAACCACATCAATAGGCCTCCATTTAAACGATAACACATTTCTAACCTTGGAGGATATTGTGTTGCTTTAGCCATGCAATTCTTGTTAAATTTTCAATCTCAAGTTAAGCTGATTAATTTGCTTAGAGAACAAACGATTAATGCACAAATGACACATATCCAAATTGTTTTAAATCTATCATGCTTTACCCAAAAGCCATATTTAATTTGTTTGGGCTAAACCGTGTTACTTTAGAAAAATATAAGAATAAGCACTCTTAGATACTAATCAATCTCAGCTCAAACAACAAGTATATCTAGCACATGTCCATAAGTAGAGTTAGCATGCACTTCATAACCATGTCAATTGATATTAAGTCATCAATTATTTTTAGTAGTGGAAGGCATAAAGTATCACTTCTTCATCATACCATACAATGATAGGAAAAAGAAATGATCGATCTCCCATGTAAAAGCAAAGGTGATGTATACTACGACACGCAACAGATAATCAAAACCACTTTTCAGTGACTTGGAGAGAAGCTCCTCAACCAGTCTGTCCATGGTGCCGCCGGATCTTCATGCCTCCTGTGCTTGTGTTCTTATTCGCTGGGGACTGATGTAGTAGACACGGTCCTAGTTGCGGGGACCGACAGTGTCTACCTGCAAATTGCTGACTGACCTTGTAGCTTTTGGTGTATTTTTTTCTGTTTTCTTTCAATTTCATTTTAGAAAGAGGAGAGTAGCGTTAACTCTATACTTTGTTTCTGGAAAGCCTTTACGGATACATTTGAATCCCTTTTCTGGGGATTCGAACCCAGATATTTCTGGACTCTCGGTTTGGGAAAGGGAAGGAGTCTCGCTGGGTAGACACTTTGGCTGGAAATTAGAATCTTGGAATCTTGGAGAAAGACAGAAATGACAACCTCCTCATTGTTCTTTGTGGGTAGCAAGAAGCTGTCTATTCATGGTGGCATCGCCCAACAGAGAAAGGGATAGGAAAATGGGAAGCAACAAAATTAGCAAGAAGCTGTCTATTCATGGTGGCATCCCCCAACAGAGAAAGGGATAGGAAAATGGGAAGCAACAAAATTAAGACAAACCGCGCTATGGTTCAATGTTGAATGATAAAATGAGCAGGGTGTTGAGTGAATATAGAGAGAGAACGGACCCTACGAGATTTGAGAGTCAACATGTTGTAAGCGCCGTGATGTTACACATAGACACATGCATCCATGTGATTATAACGTATAACTACTCAAATGTCGTGAATTAGGTTTAAAGTTTTGTAGTTTCTACAGCCTGGTGCAAAGGTTTTTTAATTTGATCTAAGTTTTATACAATATTTTGGCAGGTGAAAAGTAAGTATTATTAAAATTAGTAGTTACATGTATTACGATGCCAGTTGCTGCCAATTATAAGAGGCGAAGGATACATGTTAAGGTCTTGATAAAGGCGGCTCTCAATAAATGAAATAAAAAATCATCGTGATCTATCCCTAATCTATTATAAATTGTTTTTCTCCATCGAGCCGAGCTAGTAATTAAAAACAAACCATACAATACTGTTTTGCGTTCAGAAAATCCATATAACTCATTACCATGCCAAGGAAATAAAACATAATAAGCGTGCGTATAGACATATCCGGCATGCCCGCGTAACAACTCCATGGATAGAGACAACTACACCGCGTCAAATATAATTTAAAGCTTTGGATTCCACAGATAACTAATTTTCGTGGCTAACCCCGTGTCTCTCACGAGTACAAACGTCAAGAGTCGCGTGTCGGGGCAGTGAAATATACCTCGGAATATAGGAGAAGAGAGTGGCTCTTCATTAATTACGAAGATATGACGAAAGCTTGAGTATAACCATCCCTTAAATTATACATTCAAAAAAGAAAGGTATATTAGTTGCGAGATGTTTACATATAATACATTTTTTGCTATTGTTTTTATGTTGTTTCTTGATTTTCTTTTGAATGGAATGCAAACCCCATTAATAATTCTTTGTTTTTGTTTTTATATGGTTGGTTGATTTTCTTTTGGATTGAAGGGAAACTCCATGAATCCAATTGCAATCTTATAAACTTATTCAACTTCAATTGCAATCTTATAAACGTATTAAACTTCAGGCTGAATTTCAGCAATGGTTATTAATAACGTTAGTAATTTATATGGAAGTTGTTAACGATTATTTATAATATTAATAATGATTACAGAGTTGTTTAATTTTGTAGTGAAATTGTTTAAAGGTTTGAATGGGAATATAATTGACATTATTTAAATGATTGTGAAAATATTTTTTTTTCCTTTCTTCTCGTTTAAATTCTACATATAATTTTCATAAATTGATTAATAAAGTAAAGAGGATTTTTAATTTTCAATGATTTGGCTAGATACAACATTTAAAAAGATGAACAATAAAAATTAATTCAATTTATCAAAGTGATTAAAAAAGTGTATAATTAAAAATAATTTACTTACATTTAATTTATAAATATTTTCTTGTTACTTATATATTTACGTGGTTACTTATATATTTAAGTAAATTATTAGAAACTAACAGCCTTTCAATAGATTTAAGTGAAAAGAACAATCTTTCAATAGGATAAGGTGAGCTTTAGTTTGACATCTTTTACGCCAGAGATGTAACATCTCCTCGGTACGCAATTCAAAATGACAAAGCGTAAGTAAAAGAACTGTAAATACTAATCATAGCCTCATCAACTTATAGATGAAATAAAAAAATGCTAGGAGACTGAAAACATGCACGACTAAAGCAATGATTGGGGATGAATCAACTAGGAAGAGAGGGCAAAGGCTAGTGAAACCTTGATAATTTAGCTTTCGATGACTAGGGGTCATCTTGGTAGAATGGGGTACTGATTGGGATACGAGTCGTATTCCTCGCTACTTGGCATGAGTCCAATACAGTGCTTACTATTGAGAACGCGGTCATCACTTGCAAAAAAAAAGATTGATATTAAACTTTGAACAATAAGCAAGATTTTTTATTGTTTTGTTCAAACGGCTTAAACAAGGTAGTAACTATCTTTATAAAAAAATTCTTAAAACACACAATATTATTATTAATTTACATTTGGGTGTGTATCCGAACTATTATCATGAAATGAGAAGAAAACATTAGTTTAAGTATAAAGGTGAGATAAAATGTTGTTCTATCTACTAAAAGTAATGAAAACCATATGTATAATATATATTTATATTGAAGCTAAATAGTCAAATTGAGATAAGTGGTAATAGCTTCACAAAAGATTTGATATATGAATATACATATATATTGGTTATATTATAATAATAATCATTAGGTTATGATCCATTAATCCTAGGATTCTCTTTTACAAGAAAAGGATTTTACTAAATAATCATGTATATATATATATATATATATATTACTTATGAAATACATATAACGAATAAGAAACGTCAAAACACTGAAGGGTATATACGACATTTGAACTCGAGTTGTTGGCAAACTAAGAGATTTTGGTATGGATAATTTTGAAAACAACCACATATTCAATTTTACAAAGAAGTAATGTCAAAACCCTAAATTTTCACAAAAATTAAATTTTTTTTAAGTAACATAAATTGTTTATAGTCGCAGTTTGTTAACTGCTAGAGGTTAATGGATAAATGAAGCAGTTAACAAACCAAAGATTAACTTAAACACATATAAATTAATGCTATTTTTATTTTCGATATGTGATGTAAATAATCTGCATTCAGTTGTTTCTAGCTACACTGATAGTTTGTTTTTGTCAAGTAGGTGAGAAGTTACTTTCTAACTAGGGCTTACTTAGCGATTGGTAAATTATCTAGACTTCTGGATCTTACAGGCTTGACAGGTAAATTTTGAACCAATAAGAGTTTATTAAGGCGTTAATCCAGATATACTTCTTTTAGCATAAAAAATATACTGCTAGAGTAAAAGTTTGCTTAATTGAATTCAAGGGTTATATGAGGTAAAGTATCTTTTCTTTACTTGTTTTGCAACTATGATAGTGTTTTAAATTCATGCTGTAAAGACTAATACTTTGCCCTACTGATTGTCTTTTATCAATATGATAGATAAATCCTCTTTCCATCTATACGTTACATTATTTACCAGCTCTTCATAGAGCTCATGATTTAGTGTATCAACACCCTTACTGAAATAAGAGTTTTTAGCTATTGTTATTTCTAAAATTTAAAACACTGCTTAAGTATGGAAATAGACCTAAGGTCTTTCAAGAAACAAGCTTATCTAGAACTCTTAGCTTTACCTTTCATTAAGCGTCAGTAGAGGAAGTTTATCAGCTTAATATCGCGTTGTATTTATAATTGATCATTTGCCTAAATGTCGTCAAGTTGTGATTCTAACTTCCAAATTTCTTCGTGACATAAGTAATGTGAAGAAATTACATTATCATATTATTTACTTACAAGTAAAAGTGATGCTATAGATATTCCTAGATAGTTTACCATCTTAAACTACCAAGTCGAAGTTAAACTTGGTTTGATTTGTTTAGAACTTTGTTTCCTTATGGAGAGCTATATGATTATAAACCTCCAAAAAGTACCATAGACTAAAAATATAAGTGTAAGAGATTACTTCAGAGTGTAAATACTTTTATATATACACATTGATGATTTACCAACTAAATTCTTACCATTAATGTTTACATAAAACTAGATATAATAACATAGTTCATCATTGTAAAGTTTGAATCAATGATCATTATTAGAGCTAGTAACTTATGATTAAGGACATATACCCTTCTATGGATCTTACCATAGTTATTATATTATCAATGAAATACTTCAATGTTTACATATAACAAGGGTTAATAATGAAATAAAAAGTTTTGGTTTATGACCAACGAAGATTCCAATGTTTATATAAAGCAAGGATTTAACGTTACCATGATCATCCCATGCTTCAACGTTGTTTGACTTAATTTTTATCATTGAAATGATATATATTGACTTTGCATATTATAATATCATTGTGATCATTGTATAATTTATTAACAGTAATTTGAAACCCCACAGTGCAGTGGAGACTATATCATTCGACCCATTGTGGATGGGATAATTTGGTGGGCACGTGGATTGTTCTCCATCATGCAACGCATAACTTAAAAGCCTCCAACACAACCCTAACTCCTCATTCTTTGTCGAGGGTTTTGGTCTTTCCTCTGTCTGGTTTCCTGCGGCCATGAGGGCTCGCTTGTGCTCACCTTTAGCTCCATTGTCTATGCATTCCGAAGTGTTGTCACCCAGTGTAAGGGTTGCGAAGTTCATAGCTCGCATTTGATTTTATTCCTGCATAAAGACTTCATTGTGCATGAGGGTAGTGTTACAATGTCAATAGTTTTTAGTGTCATGTTGCAGCTGCAACAATTTCCCAAAATTCAAAAAAAAATTGGGACCCTCCTTTGATTCGTTTTTTTGCTCAGTTTTTTGTTTTGCTTGATGTTTGAATAAAGATTACTTCTATGCGGGAAATGTTTTAATGTTTGAATTAATTTGCCTCACTGTCAGAAGTGTTTTGGAGTTTTGAGTCGGGAGTCTAGTCATCTGCGCGTCCACCATTGCGGAAAAGAACTGGACATCAAGTCCGAAGTCAAGTGTATTTGGTCTCCAATGTTTTTTTCTTTATCGGCAGCTATTTTGAGATCCCGTCAGAGCCTTTGTTTATAAGTCTTCCACTGTTGCGGAAAAGGTTTTGCGAAGTTGTCCGAGAGTTGTTTCATCCTTTTTCGATCCCCAGCATTTTGGCTCGCCGGTCCTGGGTTTTTTCAACTTTCGTCGTTGCAGCTCTAGAAAGCACTACGATTCTGATAGTTTGATTTATCCGCTTGATCAATGTTTTTTCTTGAGACATGTTTATTCTTACTCCATCTCACTGTTCTGCAGAACTCGTTTCTTTTACGGGTTCATCGTTGCGGCTCTGTAATAATATTTTGACCCAAAGACCTAGTCTCATGAGCTCTGATGCGAGTGTTGATTTGTTTCTCCCGCCAACGCCATTGAGTTCGTTCCGACATTTTCTTCATTCGCCATTGCAGAGGAGATAGTAACATTATCACCGATCCCGTATTTTTTCCATCTCTCGATGATCTTATTTCCCCGCCGATTGCATGTTAACCGCGACGTATATGTTTTGGGTTTGGGGGTTTATTATTTTATTTTTTTTGGGCGATTTCTTCATGCTGTCATTTTCACTCGAGCAGACCAAGATTTTGGTTGTCAGTACCTTCGCTCCTAGGTGGCTCCGCCATGAAAGTTCACCAGTTTTCATCCACCAGTCGCGCAACACAGTGCCAGGTATGCCCTTGTGCCCTTCTTTCTATTCTGTTTGATTGGTCGAACTACTTTCGCTCTCTCCGCGGTTAGTGTTTTCCTAGGTTCTCCCATCCTCACCTGTATATATTTTCGAGTTAAATAGTATGGCTGCCCGGTGGGGGGTTTCTTAGTTTTTTGATGATTACTCCCATGGCCATTGAGGTTTTGCAGACCACACTCGATTACTGGGGAAACCGGTGCATACAGTCGTTACGCTGTCCACACCAGTTTCCCCCAGTCTGTGTGTTGCCGTCTGGGGGGCATTTTCATGGTTTTCTGCTAGGATGTCATAGTCTGGTTCCACAGATCGGTCACCCTCATCTTGACGAACCAGGACCACAATGTTGTTTTTACTTCCTGCTAAGGGTGAGACTGTGCAAATTTGAATCCGAACCTCGAACAAGTCTAGGTTAGAATTGCATTACCCAGTCAGACTGTGAAGTGAGCGTTTTATAGTAAGTAGCTTCCCCTTGTCTTCTAGTGTGCTACCACTTGCAGTGTCCTCATTTGAGATTAGGCACCTTTTGTTTTTCGCGTAGCGTGTAGGTCGTAGCACCGAGAGGGGATTTCGGGATTGTGCTGATGTTGACCAAAGGGGGGGGGATATTTGTCATTCTTGGAAGTCGGTGATTTTCTAAGTTAAATCCGCAAATTGTTGGGCGTGAGCTGGTTTTAGTTCTTAGGCAGGAGGATTTGGTTTTGAACATTGTTTGCTTATTTTTCATAGCTGCACTCATGTTTAGCATAGATGAGGTAAAATGCTTATACTGTTGTCTTTATCTTTGAATGTTATCTGGAAATGACCCAATAGAACCTAAAAGAAATTCATGTATATGATAGGGAAATTCCTCAGAATTCGAGATGTCTAAACATCAGAAGAAGAAGGCTCCCGTAGTTGAAGAGGAACCCGAAGTCGAAATCATTACCAGAGTCGAATACACCTACAAGGACACCAAATGCATAGTTGGTGTGGAACCTGAATATCAATGGGGGGGGATTTACAGATTGATAATGCGCCGAGAAGTACCTGACATAGGTTTTGAAGAAGAAACCATCTATGCCAATATAGAGAGATCTTCCTTAATGAAAATTGCTACTAGACCTGAGCTCTTTCCGTGCTCAGGGGTGATTGGGTGGATTCTTCCCAGGGCAGATGTAACCACCATGATTTTGGAAAATGTTGCTAAACAAGGTTATGCTGCTTATAGCCCTGGGTATGTGGCATTGGCCTACCACTTACCAAAAGCACATGTGTACTTGATTGAGGACTAGCTGAAGGAAATCAAAATGGACCTAGTTGAGACACTGAAGAGGATGCTCATGCCTGGCAAGAAATTTAGAACTAGGCCGACTGGAGAATATGATAGTGCAAGTCTAAGAACCCTTTATAGGTTCATTGCTCTGATGCTGAACAGGATTTTTGGGAGGGCCCACGGTAAAAGCTTCAAATTGGAGTGGGTGCCTACCATTTTCTATGTTGCAACATAGGGGACAGTGTTCAACTGGAAAAACATTGTGTCGAACAACCTCTCAGCCTACATTGCTTCAGCATTAGGAGGGGTGTCCCAGAAGAGGTCAAAGTTCTACATGAGCTCTATATTAATAAAATGCATACTGTGCAACCAACCCTTCCCCAATCTGAGGTGTATCTGGGACCGAAAAAGAACACCAGTCTACTCAGCATACAAGCCACTGTGGGCCCACAAATACCACAGTCACTATAGGGAAGTGTGTGAACACTTCATTATGCCATTGTATACCCTGATTTTCTTGAAAGAGTGCAATTGCATGTCAGAGGAGGCATTACAGGTGATTGAAGAATATGCATACTATTACTTAACTGAGGATGGATTATATTTCACAATGTTTGGATGCTCTAGAGCACCCTCACTACTGACTATGTAGTCCACAAAGAGGTAGTTAGACAAGTCTTTTTAGATGGCATAGGGAGCTTTCTGTTTGAAGATAAGAAAGCAGCTTACCCTCCTTTGCCATTTAGGTTGGGAAGCTACAAGTTTACTAGGGTGAAGAAAGCTGACGAATTCATGGAAGAGTTGGGGAAATTCCATTTTGAAGAAATGTGTTTCCACAGGAATGAATCATGGAATAAGGTTGCAGAGCACTGCAAAGAGGTGAATGCACATTTTGAATACACCATCCACTGGGATAGAGAGGAATCCATTTTCTACAGTGCACAAAATATAACAGCCTTAAGAAGAAGGTTTAAGAAGAAAATCACCACCAAGCAAACGCAGAGGAGGAAGAAACTAGAAAAAGAAATGAAGATGCTAGGATACTAGCACAAGAGGCCGAAAGATGGATCAAAGGAGAAGAGGAGGAAAAGAGAATATCTGCACTAGAAGCAACTAGAAAGGCAGAAGAAGCTGGCAAGAGAAAGGAAGAGGAAAAGAAAAGAAAGATGGACAAGGAGCTGAAAAAGCAGGAAGCAAAAAAGATAAAGCTGACAGAGACAGTGACAGAGAAATCAACTTTCGATACAGCAGACAGTCAAGCTCAGGACTTGGAAAACCCTGATATTCAAGATCCTGAGGCAGCTGCTTGTAGCAGACAAGGATAGGATATGGTCCCCACCCTTAGGCTAATTCCTTTTGAGCAGAAGAAAGGAGAGGAGGTACCATATTTCAACACTATCTTTTATGATAGGGAAAGGAAAAGGATAGTAAGGAGGACCAAGAGAAAGGTCGAAACTAGGGGGAAGTCTAGTAAAATGATTAATGATACAACTATAGTATATGGGATAGACAAGGACCCCAGGTTCACTATCAGAGTGAGGGCTGCATTGATGCATGCTTCCGAGGACAATGTAGATCGAATAATGACTGATCTTGAACAATCAAAGAAGTCCTCTTCCCAGCTCGAAGATACCCTAAGAAGAGAAGGAGAGGAAAATAATAGGTTGAAAATAAAGTTTGAAGACATACAACGAGAAATAGAGTCTTCAAAAGATGAGCTCCAATCCCTCCAAGTAGAGAAGATATCTATGGAGGCTGTCCAATAAAGTTTGGAGAAAGTGCAACAAGAATGTCAAGGGTTGAGGGCAGAAAAGGAGCAGCTGCTAGGCAGGATAGGGGAGTTGGAGCTATAGAAGGCTACCTTGGAGGGATCTGAGAGGTAGTCTCAAGGGCAGAATGCAGAACTTAAAGAAGAGATTACCTCATTGACAAGAGCCCTAGAAGAAGCCAAGGAATAGTAGGTCAGTCTTCAGCCGTTCAAGGATCACATTCTGGCACAGAGAAGTAAGATGCACCAGCTGCAAGTGGCCATAGAGGAAGAGAGGTGCAAGGTCTTGTAGGTGGACAATCGGTTGGAAGAGATTTTGGAAACCTCTTCATATTTTGTTGACATATCGCAGGACATCTTAGAAGTCCTAACAGGAAGGATGGCAATATTAGAAGCGAATGAAGAAACCCTTGCAGATCTACCATCAAAAGATCAACAATACCTAAGGCAATACTATCATCTACTGGAGTTTTCCATAAGCACAGTCGAGGAATTCAAGAAGGCTATTAAGAATACAAAGGGGGCTTGTGCAGAATTCTTCAGAAGAATTTTGATCACTTAGAATCACTGCCAGGTTGAGGATGAACAGAGAATGGATTTCCAGACCACAGCCTATTTTTGGAGATTTTGCAAAGAAGATATCAAGGAGATGAACAAAGGATATAGCACACTAAAGCTTTAGACGAGCAGACCCTGAGGAATGAATTAGCTCATTCCACGGTTAGTGTGCAGCTGTTAGAAGACCAACTTCGCTTGAGCGCAGCCAAAATAGAAGTCATAAGAAATCAGCCTGCTAAGTTTGAAATAAATATTTGTTTCCTAGAACCTTCTGAATTCGAAAGTATTTCCTTAAAAGCTTCAGCGTGGAATAAATTTTTGAGTAGTCAAGCGGGACCCTCCTCATGAGCATTTTATTCATTTTATTGTAATATATTGTAATTTTGATAAGCACTTAATGAAAGAAAAGTATGGGAGGTGAAGAGTTGGGGAAGCCCAAGAGTCATTCGTGGGAAGCCGAACAGTCTTGTTCTTTTTTGTATAAATATTGAAGATTTAGGGAAGATAGGGACTTTTTTCCCAATTAGATTGGATGACATATTGTAAGAAGAACTATTTCCTTTTGCAATAAATAATTACAGTTTGCCTGTTGGAGAAAGCCTGGTGGAATGTTCAAATGTTATGCTATGGATTTGTTGAAGAGGAACTATTTCATTTTCATCTTTGTGTCCATTAACTGTGAGATCGTTCTAATTCTTTGAACCTATGTTCTTGCATGAATTATCTCTGGTTTGTTTTATGAAAATTTCCACTATGAGTGATGAATGTGTTCATAGAAAATTGGATATCTGGTTGTTCAAATATCTTTAACTGTTCATGTGTTTGAAAGAAGTATCAGCTATTTATGATTTCTTTTCATAGTGCATGCACAAAATACATTACTCATTAATAAGTGTCAATATTGCTCCCTAGGGATAGGTTAGGTAGTTAGTTTTAATTTATTGTTGTGTGTGTGTGATTTAGATGTAAGAGAGCCTAATATGAGAGGTAAGAACCTGCACATCACATTGTAAACACTCCTTGCATTCTCAATCAATCTGCATTATATATAGGCATTTTCATGTCATACTTAAAACTAAAAAAATACAAAAATATATATGATGGACCAGGCCGCAACTGGTAAAACCTTTTATTTTTTTTACTTGACCTACGGTAGCCGGACCGCAAACCGGATGGATTCCCTACACCAAATAGTCACGGGCTAATTAAGAACGTTGACTGGGGAGAATCCTTTACTATTGTTTCCTGCGAATTTCCAGGCCTCAACAGTTTATGGCGCTCGAAGGAGGGCCGCCAGTGCATGGCTGGACGAGGAAACCTATTTTCTCGAAATAACCCCACCAGTGATAATTTTGAAAGCAGTTTGTGTCCTGATCCAAATACTCAAGAGAATAGCGAACATCTGTTTGCTGTGGACAACCAAGTGATAAATGATCTGAGGAGACACACACAGGCCTATGTAAAGAGTATTGGAGGAATACCCATCATCCCTGATTTACCCCAAAGAGAATACAAGAAGAAAGACCGTCCCATCTTGAAAGATTCAGTGTTGGTTGGAGAATTGGAAGATTTAGTAGAAGGATCATTACAGGATGTTGTTCAACCTTTGAATAAAGTAGGCCCAAACAAACCTTACTATTCACCTATGTGGACTCTTGTTCCGTCACCTCCTCACTCTCCACCTAGACTCATGGTAGGTGTAAATGAAAACCATCCTAATACACCAAATCCATGACCGGCTTGGAAAGCCAGATCACCCTTGAACCTAACACCTCCATTGCATGACTTACCTTAAGCTTTTGAGAAGTTGCTGCCTAAGTTTGATCCTAATGAGAAGGTTGTAGTATATTACCACTTTCGAAGTTTCTATTTGGCAATAGAAGGATTAAGGGTTGGGGAATATGAGGATGTTGTTTGTAGACTTTTCCCACATACCCTTAAAGGAGCAGCATCATCCTAGTACTTTGGTTTTCCTGCAAACTCTATCCCAGATTGGGATACCTTTGGAAGGATTTTCATAAGCAAATATGCAGCCCAAAAGACACATGTAGCACTAATGAAAGTTCTGGGTGCTTTCAAAAAAGAAAGGAATGAGAAGGTCCAAAATTTCACTCAAATATTTTCAGCTTACCTCAAGAACTTCTCTGCAATTGATAAGCCTTCCGATAAAGTTCCGATTGAGTATTATACCTCAGCTTTAGGTCCTGAATTGGCTATGTTCTGAAAATCTCAAGTTAAGCCTACGTTAGCAAATACTTATGAAGAAACAGAAAGAGTAGAGGCTGAAAAGGAAAGTATAGAAGACTATCCTGAGCAATCTGGAGAAAAAACTGCCAAGAAAAGAGCCTTATTGTTGTCTAAACCTAAAGAGGAGCAATCACATGATTTTGAAGAGATGTTAAAGATGATGTAGAAGCTCTCCAATAGAATAATATATTTGGAGAAAGAAAAGGAAGCTCAGAAAGCTTATAAGCCTTACTACAAAAAAAAGGAAGATAACAACCAATTCAAGACCCCTCCACACAATTCAACATCAATGAATCTCACAGAGGTAGGGATGGATAATTTAAGCACTTTTCACCAACAACCCCATTCTGAAAAGAATTGTCCTCAATGGTTAAATTTGATGACATTGGTAATGAATCAGCTTTTGGACTCTAAATTGACTGAGGACAGTGATGAAGAGGAAAAAGGTAATCAGACTATAGAAAGACAGGAAAATGATACCATGTTTTTATGGGATTGTTTCTCGCTGTTTGATACAGAAAAAAAGGTATTTTAAAACCTGAGAATGTGCCAACGACAACAAAAAACATGAGCTTGGTAAATAAATACAATTCAATAATTTCAAAAATTAAAAAGCTGCAAGAAAATGTCAGGAGACAACCAAAGAACAATGTTGAAGATAAGGTACCCGAAATTACCATTTTCAGCCAAGAGACAAAGCAAATCAACAAACCTACCAAGATTATGGAAGAACAAGTAGGTGTTAACAAAGAAAACACTGAAAAACCTGAAGAGCCAGAGGAAGAGATACCCACCGAAAACCAACTTGTGGAGGAAGATGTTGAATCATTTGGGGGAGAGAAAGCTAGAACCCCACCTTTCCTTTTGACTCTGGAAATGCTGAATCATAAGGTGCATAATTGTTTGGTAGATTTTGGATCATCAGTGAATGTTATGCCACTTGTAGTTTGCAAACAAATTAATTGACAACCAAAACCTACTACTTGGGAAGTCAATCAACTAGACAAAACTAATGTCAAAGTAGTGGGAGAAATGGAGAATGTTCTTATTCGTTTATCTGCAAATAACAAGATATGTCAATTTATTGATATTGTGGTGGCTGACATATCGAATGGATATGGACTTATTCTGAACCGTGACTGGTTCGCAAGGTTAAAAGGGTATTTTGCTTCAGATTGGTCACATTTGTGGTTTTGTCATAATGGGATCCCAAATCAGATCAAAATTTTGAGAGAGCCTTACATGAAACACAATATCACTAAGTTGGAAGAAGTCAATGAATCTGCTAATTCTGTTTTGGGGAATTATCTAATGGAGCTTGAACTAAGATATCATGCCTCAGAAAAAGCCAGCAATATGACTGACACTCAACCTGATCTCCTTCAACTTTCATAGGATGATGAGATTGATGGTAAATCGATAGACATAGTTTCGGTTTCAAAAATAGCAAAACTAGACCATGGTTAGGTATCTCATGTCTGCAACCCAACCTAGCCCCTTGACTCATAAGGTGAAATATTTTTAGGGTGGGTAGAATTTTATTTTTCTTTTGATTTAATGACTTTGTACATAAATAATTTGATGCAGTTTTGCTTTGATTTACTGCTTTATTTCTGGTTATTTTGTTTTGTTTTTTAATAAAAGAGGCAAACTTTTGGTTGCATGGAGAGCATCAGGGTTCTTGATTAACTAACATCTTTGGGATAAGGCTATGCGTTCATTTTGAAATGATAGAATTTCTTCTAGTAGGTAGTTTTCCTAAATGGCTGTGCACTCATTGAAGTCCCGCTTAACCCCTGAAAATAACTCAGAATTAAGAGGTCTGGAATACTATTTCGAGGCTCCATCCATTTCACATCTAAAATGTCCTAGGGAGTAATAGAAAAAGACCCACGGAAAGGAAGCAAGGTAAATAGTTTATTATATATAAATGATCCCATGCCATGATTTCAAAAGCCTAAAGGCTATTAAGAGTCAAAACTCCTAAAAGAAGCAATACATATCAAAGCAAAGTATCAGAAATATGAATATCAATCTACTAAAAGTTCTTCTCCATCCGTGAGCTGAAAAGTAAATACATCTCTCACACAAAAGGACACTATGGATGGAAGAGCCTGAATAAAAATTCAGAAAGAGAGCAGATGGAGGACTCAGAAGAACAAAAGTTCAAAAGGGCACAAAAGTGCAAGTGGCATGGGAATGAGGAACAAATGAATAGTTCTGTTTGCCATATCTTACAATCCTGTGGTGTCCAAGATAGAAACTACCCACAGAAAGAGGTAAAATAAAACTCACCTACTAAACCTCAGAAGAGTTATCTGGAATTTAAATATTTTGTGTTTCCCTTCCCAAAGAATGGACTGAAATCAATGATTTAAATGCATGTGTTGCCATCTTAGGAATACAAGCATCTAGAAAAATTCAACTTATGAACTTGATGATTAAACATTATTTTTACTGGGAGGAGGTTGATTCAAAAATATGGGGTTCACCAGGTAGTCGCCAATTGTTGCAGCTGCAATGATTTCCCAAAATTAAAAAAAAAATTGGGACCCTCTGATTCATTTTTTGCTTAGTTTTTTGTTTTGCTTGATGTTTGAATAAATATTACTTCTATGCGGGAAATGTTTTAATGTTTGAATTAATTTGCCTCACTGTCAGAAGTGTTTTGGACTTTTGAGTCAGAAGTCTAGTCATCTGCGCGTCCATCGTTGCAGAAAAGAACCGGACATCAAGTCCGAAGTCAAGTGTATTTGGTCTCCGATGTTTTTTTCTTTATCTGCAGCTGTTTTGAGATCCCATTGGAGCCTTTGTCTATAAGTATTCCACTGTTGCAGAAAAGGTTCTGCAAATTTATCCAAGAGTTGTTTCATCCTTTTTCGATCTCCGCCGTCTTGGCTCATCAGTCATGGGTTTTTTCAACTTTCGTCGTTGCGGCTCTAGAAATCACTATGATTCCGATAATTTGATTTATCTGCTTGATCGATGTTTTCGCTTGAGACATGTTTATTCTTACTCCGTTTCACTGGTCTACGCAACTCGTTTCTTTTATGGGTTCGCCATTGCGGCTCTCTAATAATCTTTTGACCCGAAGCCCTAGTCTCGCGAGCTCCAATGTGGGTGTTGATTTGTTTCTCCCACTAATGCCATTACGGGCGTTTTGACATTTTCTTGATTCGCCGTTGCGGAGGAGATAGTAACACAATCACCGATCCCGTATTTTTTTCGTCTCCCGATGATCTTATTTTCTCGCCGATTGCATGTTGACCGGGACGTATATGTTTTGGGTTTGGGGGTTTATTATTTTATTGTTTTTATGCAATTTATCTGTGCTATCGTTTTCGCTCGAGCAGACCAATATTTTCACCGTCGGTACCTTCACTCCTAGGTGGCTCCGCCGTGGAAGTTCACCAGTTTTCGTCCACCAGTCGAACAACACAGTGCCAGGTAGGCCCTTGTGCCCTTCTTTTCGTTCCATTTGATTTGTCAAACTACTTTTGCTGTCTCCGCGGTTAGTGTTTTCCTAGGTGTTCCCATCCCGGGCTGTATATATTTTCGAGTTAAATAGTATGGATTCCCAATGGGGGGTTTCTTAGTTTCTTGATGATGACTCCCACTGTCGTTGAGGTTTTTCATACCACACTCGATTGCTGGGTAAACCGGTGCAGACGGCCGTTACGCTGTCCACACCAGTCTCCCCTAGTCTGCATGTGGTCGTCCGAGGGGGAGTTTTCATGGTTTTCTGCCAGGATGTCGTGTGTCTGCTTCCACAGTTCGGTCGCCATCGTCTTCACAAACCAAGACCATGATGTTTTTTTTACTTCTCGCTTAGGGTAAGACTATTCAAATTCGAATCTGAACCCCGAACCAGTCTAGGTTAGAATTGCATTACCCAGTCAGACCGTGAAGTGAGCGTTTTACAGCAAGTAGCTTCCCCTTGTCTTCTAGTGTGCTACCACTTGCAGTGCACTCATTTGAGATTAGGAACCTTTTGTTTTTCACGTAGCGTGTAGGTCGTAGTGTTGAGAGGGGGTTTCAGTACTGTGTTCATGTTGCCGAGAGGGGGGGGATATTCATCGTTCTTGGAAGGCTGTGATTTTCTAAGTTAAATCCACAAATTGTTGGGCCTGAGATGATTTTAGTTTTTGGTTAGAAGCATTTGGTTTTGAACATTGTTTGCTTATTTTTCATAGCTGCATTCATGTTTACCATAAATGAGGTGAAATTATTATACTGTTGTCTTTATCTTTGAATGTTATCTGGAAATGACCCAACAGAACCTAAAACAAATTCCTGTATATGATAGGGAAATTCCTCAGAATTCAAGATGTCTAAACATCAGAAGAAGAAGGCTCCCATAGTTGAACAGGAACCTGAAGTTGAAATCATTACCAGAGTTGAATACACCTACGAGGAAACCAAATGCATAGTTGGTGTGGAACCCAAATATCAATGGGGGGGAATTTACAGATTGATAACGCGCCGAGAAGTACCTGACATAGGTTTTGAAGAAGAAACCATCTATGCCAATATAGAGAGATCTTCCTTGATGAAGATTGCTACTAGACCTGAGCTCTTTCCGTTGTCAAGGGTAATTGGGTGGATTCTGCCAAGGGAAGATGTAACCACCACGATTTTGGAAAATGTTAGTAAACAGGGTTATGCTGCTTATAGCACTGGGTATGTGGCACTGGCCTACCACTTACCTGAAGCACAGGTGTACTTGACTGAGGACTGGCTGAAGGCAATCAGGATGGACCTAGTCAAGACACTAAAGAGGATGCTCATGGCTGGAAAGAACTTTAAAACTAGGCCGACCAGAGAATATGACACTGCAATTCTAAGAACCCCTTACAGGTTCATTTCCCTGATGCTGAACAGGATTTTCGGGAGGGCCCACCATAAAAGCTTCAAATTGGAGTGGGTTCCTATCATTTTCTATGTTGCAACACAGGGGACAGTGTTCAACTGGGCAAACATTGTGTCCAATAGCCTCTCATCCTGCATTGCTTCAGCATTAGGAGGGGTTTCCCAGAAGAGATCAGAGTTCTACTTGAGCTCTATATTGATAGGTTGCATACTGTGCAACCAACTATTCCCCAATATGAGGTGTATCTGGGACCGGGAAAGAACAACAGTCTACTCAGCATATGAGCCACTGTGGGCCCACAGATACAACAGTCACTATAGGGAAGTGTGTGAGCACTTCATTATGGCATTGTATACCCTGATTTTCTTGAAAGACCGGCAACTGCATGTCAGAGGAGGCATTGTAGGTGATTGAAGAATATGCAGGCTATTACTTGACTGAGGATGGATTATATTTCAGAATGTTTGCGTGCTCTAGAGCACCCTCACTACTGCCTAAGCATGCCACTGACTATGTAGTCCACAAAGAGGTAGTTAGACAAGTATTTTTAGATGGCATAGGGAGCTATCTGTTTGAACATAAGAAAGCAGCTTACCCTCCTTTTCCATTCATGTTGGGAAGCTACAAGTTTACTAGCGTGAAGAAAACCGACGAATTCATGGAAGAGTTGGGAAAATTCCATTTTGAGGAAATGTGTTTCCACAGGAATGATTCCCGGAATAAGGTTGCAAAGCACTGCAAAGAGGTGAATGTACATTTTCAATAAACCAGCCACTGGGACAGAGAGGAATCCATTTTCTGCAGTGCACAAAATATAACAGCCTTAAGAAGAAGGTTTAAGAAGAAAATCACCACCAAAGGTGGAAAAGGACAGGATGAGCAAGCAAAGGCAGAGAAGGAATAAACTAGAAAAAGAAATGAAGATGCTAGGAGACTAGCACAAGAGGCTGAAATCTAGCTCAAAGGAGAAGAGGAGGAAAAGAGAAGAGTTGCACTACAAGCAGCTAGAAAGGCAGAATAAGCTTCCAAGAGCGAGGAAGAGGAAAAGAAAAGAAAGATGGATGAGGAGCTGAAAAAGCAGGAAGCAAAAAATACAAAGCTGACAGAGATAGTGATAGAGAAATCAACTTTCGATACAGTAGACAGTCAAGCTCAGGACTTGGGGAACCCTGACATTCAAGATCCTGAGGTAGCTGCTGGCAGCAGACAAGGATAGGATATGGTCCCCACCCTTAGGCTAATTCCTTTTGAACAGAAGAAAGGGGAGGAGGTACCATATTTCAACACTCTCTTTTACGATAGGGAAAGGAAAATGATAGTAAAGAGGACCGAGAGAAATGTCAAAACAGGGGGGCAGTCTGGTAAAATGATTAATGATACAACTATAGTATATGGGACAGACAAGGACCCCAGGTTCACTACAAGATCAGGGGCTGCATTGATCCATGCTTTCGAGGAAAATGTAGATCGAATAATGACTGATCTCAAACAGTCAAAGAAGTCCTCTTCCCACCTCAAAGATACCCTAAGAAGAGAAAGAGAGGAAAATAATAGGTTGAAAAGAAAGTTTGAAGACATACAATGAGAAATAGAGTCTTCAAAAGCTAAGCTCCAGTCCCTCTAAGTAGATAAGATATCTATGGAGGCTGCCCAAGAAATTCTAGAGAAAGTGCAACAAGAATATCAAGGGTTGAGGGCAGAAAAGGAGCAGCTGCTAGGAAGGATAGGGGAGTTGGAGTTGCAGAAGGCTACCTTGGAGGGATCTGAGAGGCAGTCTTAGGCGCAGAATGTAGAACTTAAAGAATAGATTACCTCATTGACAACAGCCC
The DNA here is from genome assembly GCA_001517045.1 of Pseudotsuga menziesii. Lineage (NCBI taxonomy): Eukaryota > Viridiplantae > Streptophyta > Pinopsida > Pinales > Pinaceae > Pseudotsuga > Pseudotsuga menziesii. Next base: position 183,469 of record LPNX010402596.1, on the reverse strand, counting down.
TGGAAGAAGCCAAGGAACAATAGGTCAATCTTCAGCCATTCAAGGAGCACATTCTGGCACAGAGAAGCAAGATGCACTAGCTGTAAGTGTCCATAGAGGAAGAGAGGTGCAAGGTCTTGCAGGTGGAAAATCAGTTGGAAGAGATTTTGGAAACCTCTTCATATTTTGTTGACAGATTGCAGGACATATTAGAAGTCCTGACAGGAAGGATGGCGAGATTAGAAGCGAATGAAGAAACCCCTGCAGATCTACCATCAAAAGATAAACAATCCCTAAGGCAAGACTATGATCTACTGGAGTTTGCCATAAACACAACCGAGGAATTCAAGAAGGCTGTTAAAAAGACAAAGGGGGCTTGTGCACAATTCTTCAGAAGAATTTTGATCACTTATAATCGCTGCCAGGTTGAGGTTGAACAGAGAATGGATACCTTCCCAGACCACAACCTATTTTTGGATATTTTCCAAAGAAGATATTAAGGAGATGAACAAAGGATACAACACATTAAAGCTTTAGACAAGTAGACCATCAGGAATGAAGTAGATCATTCTGCGATTAGTGTGCAACTATTAGAAGACCAACTTTGCCTGAGCGCAGCTAGAATAGAAGTCATAAAAAATCAGGCTGCTAAGTTCAAAATAAATATTCGTTTCCTAGAACCTTCTGAATTCGAAAGTATTGCCTCAGAAGCTTCAGTGCGGAAGAAATTTTTGAATAGTCAAGCGGGACCCTCCTCATGAGCATTTTATTCATTTTATTGTAATATATTATAATTTTGATAAGCACTTAATGAAGAAAAGCATGGGAGGTGAAGAGTTGTGGAAGCCCAAGAGTCATTCATGGGCAGCCCAACAGTCTTGTTCTTTTTTGTATAAATATAGAATATTTAGAGAAGATAGGGACTTTTTTCCCAGTTAGATTGGATGACATATTGTAAGAAGAACTATTTAATTTTGCAATAAATAATTACAGTTTGCCTATTGGAGAAAGCTTGGTGGAATGTTCAAATGTTATGCTATGTATTTGTTGAAGAGGAACTATTTCATTTTCAGCTTTGCGTCCATTAACTATGAGATCGTTCTAACTCTTTGAACCTATGTTCTTGCATGAATGATCTCTAGTTTGTTTTATGAAAATTTCCACTATGAGTGATGAATGTGTTCATAGACAATTGGCTATCTGGTTGTTCAAATATCTTTAACTGTTCATGTGTTTGAAAGAAGTATCAACTATCTGTGATTTCTTTTTATAACGCATGCACAAAATGCTTTACTCATTAATACGTGACAATATTGCTCCTTAGGGATAAGTTAGGTAGTTAGTTTTAATTTCTTACTGTGTGTGTGTGTGATTTAGATGCAAGAGAGCCTAAGACGAGAGGTAAGAACCTACGCATCACATTTAGAACACACCTTGCATTCTCAATCAATCTGCATTTTAGATAGGCATTTGCATGTCATACTTAAAACTAAAAAAATACAAAAATATATACGGTGGACCACGCCGCAACCGATAAAACCTTTTATTTTTGTTACTTGACCTACGGTAGTCAGACCGCAAACCGGATGGATTCCATACACCAAACAGTCACGGGCTAGTTGGGAACGTTGACTGGCGAGAATCAGGCTTGTTGTTGTTGCCTGCGAATTTCTAGGCCTCAACATGTCAATATCGTTGTGTGGCCACTGCCAACGCTTTCTCCTACTCCAGTCGTCAGTGTAGTTAGTATTTTGAACCCGACTACCTCTTTCTCAAGTGAACACGAGGGTTGTACTATTTGTTCTACTGGTTTTTCTTCTTCGTGGGCTCGAATTTCATCACTTCCAGGTAATAATTCGTTTTACAATTGTTTGTAAGTTTTTAAGTTACAGTTACACTTTACAAATCAGTTTCTAATTAAAGTTTTGATGTTAACCTGTAGGTTACAGCTCGCCCTTATGCTTGGAAAAACCCTCTTCAAGTTTGGATTGACAACCAAACCTACGAGGAAGCCCCTGTTACAAAGTGGCAACACCCTTACTGGCAATGGTTAGGGGAAATGGTTTTTCAGTTGGGAAGAAAATACAAGCTCGGTTCCTCTATTCTTTGGATGTTTGGTCTTCGATTTTTAAATTTAGCTTTTTTGTCAATACACCCTTTCCTATAGCAGGGTGGCTCTAGCCTTGATTTCGTGACTTGTATCACCTTTTTCTTATCTTATAAAATATATACACGAAATGAGGTTTAAATAACTTAACTGTTAGTTTTGTTTTCAACCCATGCCATGATGCTGGGTACACCGCCCATGAGCTTGGTGTTGTAAATTTGTTATGTTTGTAAGCCTTTGAGCCTGACGGAGTAATACACTTGGTTTAAAGGGTTTCTTTTTAGCTTCAAGCTCTGTCTTGATTATGAAATTGTTTTAAAAGGATTTTTAATAATTTAAAGCTCTGTCTTGTTTATACATCAGTTATATAACCTGTAAGTTATGACTCTGTGTATTTTGGGTTTTCCCTTCCTCGATTGTTAATAATGGTAATTATTTGTTTTAATATTTTCTTGTAAATAATTAAATATAATGTGAAGACTGTCAGTTTAGTCGTAAGGTGAATTTTAAATGTTTATACTTTTAAATTCAAATAAAAACCTAGGGTTACTCTAAAAGAGCCCTTAGATAAATATATTCTTAAAATTTATCATATGTATTTGTTTCTGTTTACCTATTTTACGTTGTTACAATAGTTTTGATATTGTTTATCCTGTTTAAGTATTTTCTTTTCTTTTAAATTAAAGAGTTATACAAATAATGTAAGTTCTTAGCTTATTTCTATTTACTGTTTACTTTTAAATTCTTAAATTTTTATTGCTCTGTTAATTAGTAAGGATTCAGAGTTATGTAATAATTACAACAATAACTCTATAATCCTTCATTATCTCTTTCTTTAATATAGTTAGATAAATTAGTTAGGGTTTCAACCCTAAAGTTTTACCTATATAGGTATAAGCCTGCCTGATAATTGTAAGATAGTTTCTTCATAGTAAATATTTAGTTTATACTAGTTATTAATTATACTTTCATTGCTTCTATTTACTAAGTGTCAGGTAGAATAGTTCTTGCAAAGATAAAGCATAGACTCTATATCTCAGTTTACTGTTTATAAATTAAATAATTTGTAATATCACCCTATTTAGTTTATAATAAGTATTAGTCTTAGATGTAGTTGATATTATTAGAAAATAAACTATCTGATTAGTAGCTCGTTTATTTACTTAATTGGATCTAATCATTGTCACTCTAAAGTGGTTTTTCTACGGCATTTTGTTCAGTTACTAAGTGAGAACAGAGAAAAATAAACATATCATAACACTGTTTAACCTTCCTGATATTTAACATGAATAAAATTATTCTACTGTCTATAAATACACAATCTTATTTGCTAACACATTCTTTTATCTACTTAAACATTCTACCTATGCTAGAGTACTGCCTGGTTTTCCAAGTGTGGAAAAACACAAACTAGAAATTATTTTCTATTCTAACACATTACTTTTCAAATTCATTTCTTGAATAATCTAAAAAGACTACTAAATCTTAACATTTACAAACTAAATATTTAACATTCATATAACAATCAGACTCAGATTTATCTATCTAACACAATAAAACAAAATAATGTAGAACCTTATTAGGACAGACGAAAATAGCGTTAGGAGGTCATTCCTCCCTACCAATCTCCTAGAGAGCGCTCAAACAACGCTTCCTCAAGACCCTCGAGCCTGTTCCTGGTCTTCTTGGCTGAGAAATGGTGGAGCATGCAAATAATAGACTAGTCCAAAAACTTAGTAAAACACCCTGCACTCAACAGTAAGATGTTTCAGCTTAAAAGCTGCACTAGATCATGTTACAGGTATAAACTAACTGAGAAGGGGGGGGTGAATCAGTTAGTTAATATTTTTCACCAAAATACTTATTTTAACTTAGAATCAATAAACTTTATGGCAGTCAATCTTTGCTATGAATTCAGAGTTATAAACATAAGTGCAGATAACATAAAACATAGCATTCAATCACAATATTTGATCACATATATGATACACAGATATTTCACGTGGAAACCCTTAAGGGAAAAACGTCTTCTTCTTATGATGTCAAAGGCTTCAATGGATGTACATCAATTATTATTTGAGCACCAACTCAAAGAGGCTGCAACCTCTGAATGCAAGCACCAACTTGCTGAGAGCACCAACTCTCACTGTAACCCAACACCAAATGGGTGGAAGCACCAACTTCCAGTTTAACCAAGCACCAACTGGGTGAAGACACCAATATTCAATTTCTACAAGCACCCACTTGCAGATAGAGACATAAAGTCTCCCCTAGCACCTCTCTACCTCCCTTATTTGCTAGACTTTCCAATAGAATCAAAATGCAACAATACAGATATGTCTATGCTTACCAAACCACTTTGCTTTGTTCAACATCGGCTCTCTGCTCCTCTGTTCTGTTCAATTGTTCAACACATTCTTTAGTTCCTCTGCTCTGCTCATTCAGTATCAGTTTACAGTACTGATCTCTTAATACTCTGCACACCATTACTCTCCTCAAAACAGCTCACTCAAACAACTGTTTCTGCTCAATATATATATATATATATCATCTTTTGAGTTCATTTGTCTCTCTTGTTTCATCGAAACAACTTCTAAAACCGTTACAGAATCGGTTCAGCTTCAACATCCTCTATACACATCCTTACTCTTCAAATCATCATTACAAGCAATTACTAAACGGTTCACATTTCAGGTTCATCATAACTGTTAATCCGCCTGCTCGAATACTCTTCGAATCCTCAATTGTATAGGACTCTTCGTATTCCTCTTCAAAGATTACACTGAAGCGACGGGTGAAATGACGGAGCTCGCAATCGATTGCTTGAATGATATACATTTCATGATACTTCAGAGAAAAAAACTTTGTCCAATGCTGGAGTTGAGCCGCTGCTTGTTTAAATTCATCCCACCGTTGTGAAAAGATAATCAGCTTCAGTCTCAGTATTCTTCTCTGATGTATTTTCCTTAGTCAGCTGATTGTTTAGTTTCGCGTTGGAACCTTTTGTTCTTTCATTCTCCGCCATTGCGACTCCCAAAGAACCTAAGCGTCTGAAGTCCAAAGCGACCCGACTACTGATGCATGTGTCTTTAACCTTTCCTTTTCCACCGTTGCGGCTAGGAAAGTCATTCCACTTCCGAAGTCCAAAGCTCTTCGACTGCAGATGCGCGTGTCTTTAACCTTTCCTTTCCCGCCGTTGCGGCTGGGAAAGTCATTTCGCTTCCGAAGTCCAAAGCGCTCCGACTGCTGATGCTTATAGTCGTGCGTGTCTTTTGCCTTTCCTTTTCTGCCATTGCGGCTGGGAAAGTCATTCTGCTTTCGAAGTCCAAAGCGTTTCGACTGCCGATGCTTATAGTCATGCATTTCTTTAACCTTTCCTTCTCCGCTATTGTGGCTGGGAAAGTCATTCCGCTTATGAAGTAAATATCTTCTGGCTTCCGATTAAGAGTTTTCTCCATTGATAACTGCGTACCTACCTCTTTTACAGTAGATTGCCTCTTTTTCCAGTTCCCCTTCTCTTTATAGCAGATTTCCATCAATGACAATACTTTAAGACTAAGCACTAGCTACCATCTACTAGTCCTGAACACACCATTCTGAACGATATTCCAACAGATCACTCAACAGTTATCCCTTCAAACTATTTCCACAATTCCCTTCCATTGAATTTCTCTGAAGTACATTCACCTAAATGATCACTTCTCTAGAATGAGCAGCCTCAGCTCTCTTCAATGGGAATTTTTATAAAGATTTCCTAGGTCTTTTGGGTCAATTGTAATTAATTGAGCCACCTGGTTTGATTTCATTTTCTTGGGGAATCATGACCCCAAATGTAGGGAGGTTGCCACTTGCAACAGTTGGAAGTGGTTTGAGGATGCTGCCACATGTTAGTTTGCTCTCTACCCAGTCTCCTCCACCAATTTGATTAGTAAACACTCTTTTAACAGCTCTCCTAAGTTGTTGTCTCCTCCTTTATTTATTTATAATTAAAATGTTTAGAATTGCATTAAATATCCTTGACCCTGCTGAGTCATCAATTACAACTTAGCATAAATTTAACATATTGTCCTCAAATAATATCAAATAATATAAAATTGCTTTTTCAAAATTGGGGCATATGACAAGTAATGTAGAGCCAAATGGGTTTTTAATACCATTAATTAACCACTAGATCGATGATTATTTTAGGGGAGGTCGTTGCCACCTCATGAACAACCTAGAGGCATACCATCATTAGTCACTTGGGTACTTAAATCAAATTTTATTTGTATTATTAATTATTATTACCCACGCCTTAGAGGAGGAGAGATTACATTATTTATATTTCCATTATAACGATATATTGAGTATCCCTCGATGGGTAGTCAGATCAACTAAAAAAAACCTAAGCATCGAATGAAATCCTGGATTGACTCTTACTTGCAAATGACACTTGGACCAAATCTCCCAAAAATCAATTCGTGGCAGCATGGATCAATAAAATTAATAAATAATTAAATAATTCCATCAATCACTATGGGAAGTTAGGATACTTATCATTCGTTCTTTGTTCCTGGAATTGCATATAAACATAAGTAACAACATGTATGAAAAAAAGAGAGGATAAGGCCATCTCTCTCCTCAGGAGCTTGGGGAGAATCGAGAGAATGGCCCTTCCTTTTTTTTCTTCTGTGGTCCACGTTTTTGCGATGGAGAGAGAGACCCTATGAGGAAATTCAATGGGGACAGGAATTGTTTGACACCCACATTCAATATGATTTGGTATGTGTGTGTGTTTTTTATAGATCCTCAATTCCTGCGCTCTCATTTTAAAAACATTTAGATCTGAACTTGGTAGATCTTAAAAATCCGCGTATTTAGTTCTGAATAGATCTTTAGTATCTGCATTTTCAGTTTAGTTACATTTGTGGAAGCCTGCAAATGATAGCCATAGTATTAACCAGATATATAGGCAGTAAATTAAAAAACCATATATTGTATATGAGTAGATCCATCTCTAAATGTTACGGCATTTTGCTTAAGTATAGATCTACATACATGCATTGTTATAAAGCCAAGATTTGAAATTTGTTTCCTATTAAATCTGCAACATATTTCACCATGCGACGCGTTTACTATGAACCAGAGGATGCTTTGTATGTCTCTCTACTAAATCAATTGCATCATCGACTGCTACTGCCTCAAGAATGTATCTCATCTTAGAATCCCACGATATCCTTATCGCTTGGATATCTTTCCAAGATGCTACGATTTCATATATAAACTTAAAACGTTAGAATCAGAACTTACTTTTAGAGTACAGCTTCCCCAATTCTTGCAATGTCTTATCATGAATGATAATATTAGGATTGAGGCTTATGATCGGTAAGGGTGTGAGTTTCAAAGATGTGATTGTTTGTTTGATGAATATGAACATAATCTCAGTATTCTTTTTTTAAGATTTGACCAACTGCAATATTTTTCATTATTAAGTGGATCACATTTCAAATCTGAGTTTTCATTAATTGTTGGATCTGGGTATGTGAATAAAGAATTGTTCCTGCGATATGAGTGAAACTATTGATGATGGTTTCTTTTTATAAATCTCTACTATATGTGTGTGATTTGTTAAAGTTGTGGGTTAAACCTTCCATTCCTGCATTTTCATTTATGCCTGCAATTTCCTATTCATTTATGGAGAGTTTGGGTTGGAAAGATTTAGTATCCCTTCGTTGGTTTTTAAGTGAAAATATTTAGGAAGTTAAAATGGTAATTTATCATGTATGGAGGCTTTCGATACGTTTTCATTGTACTTTATCACGAAGTATGAACATTTCTAATGGAAAACATTACTATATATAAATAAAGATATTGGAAATATCTTTACTATAATATGTATATTAAAATGAAAATGGATGCTAGGAATATATTTATATTTAAAGTGGAAATATTTACTATTGGAAATTCCTTGCTATAACATATATAATTATAGTGAAAACATTACGATATGTGTGTGTGTGTGTGTGTATTGCTATGAGTTTAAAGTTATATTTATGGAAAACATTACCATAAATAGATGTTTATATGTTGGAAACTTTTCCATGAATAAATGTATGTATGAAACTTTACCTTGAGAAAATAATAGTATATTATAGGATTTGAGTAATAGGATCCCGACCAAGTCTAAATAAGAATATGTAATATATAACTTAAGGCCTGGAGTAAAGGGGTTATACTTGGAAGACCTGGTAACACCTCGGGTTAAATTGTATACCTTGTCACAAAAAACTTTCGAAAGGAATTAACTATCTCTCGAACCTTAGTGGATTCGTCACCCAACTTGGGGGTGGCTATAGAAGGATAAACATACGTCAGATGAATCCTACGGTTGGAAGGAAATTTGTAGACACGCTTTCAGTCACCCAAGCTAAGAGTAGTAGTCTTTAACAACTAGATTTGTTTATGGATTTAATTTTCCTTTTTTATAAAACTTATGCTCTTGGATTTATAGTACTAATATGTGTGTTGAGTTATATAAAGGGGAGGTTTCCGAAGCTACATTCCAATGGTGGAAAAACCTAGGAATAAATCTTGAAACACAAGTGTAAAATAAATTAGTTTGTATATTGGCATACTTTATAAATTAGTTTGATTTTATCATATCTAGTCATCTAACTTTGTTATTGATCCTCAACTGACTAGGAGACTATGCCTCCACCATTGATAATGGTGTGTAAGGAGATCGAGTACAACATATGGTGCTATAACTGAATGGAAAGGTCAAATTATAATTGTTTTGATCATACGACTAAATATAATGTTGGCACATTTTATATTATACAGTGAGATTTCAATTATGTGATTGTACTTTGTAGGTTCCTAATCCTAAAAGAATGGCTATAGTAATTAAACAAAGAGTTGAATTCTATTGATTTGTGTTACCGCCTTTCACACACCTAGGGGGAACGTGGCAGAAACATTCAAACCATTCAGTGTGACCTTGGGGGAAAGTCTCGAGTCAAGTTTTTCACCTTGTTGTTGACTCCTTAGTTTAGGAAAACTCCTAACAAAGCCAAGGGGGGTATACCCTACAAGTTACTAAGGCTGGTTACTTAGATGATGATGGTATTGAAAGAGTAAAATTTTTAGGAGTTTTGATTTAACAATTGTAAAAAACAAATAACATGACAAGATAACCACAAGTAAGCATGAAATGACACCCAATCACATAAATATTGAAAGAAATAAATAGTTGACCAGTGCCTCAAAATGGAGTCAGAAATAATTAAGAGTGCTTGCAAGTGCTGGAGTGAATGTTGTGTATTTGTATCTTGGTAAGTTTTAAATTAACGTGAAAAGATGCAGGCTCAGACTCCAGATATACCAAGGGGGTACTTGGAGTATGTCGAAAAGTAACAAATCCTACGGCTACCCGCAAGGAATGTGTGGGATGAAAGGAGTCTCTGAGACTGTGTTCATAATACACCTACTAGGACGCAACAGAGATCGGCACCTCGAGGTCACCGTCCAGTAGTTCCCACTTCCTTTGCATATTTTTCCACCGTTTATGGTTTAATTGAGGCGTTGGATTTTCACCTGAGGTGGTTAATTGGGGAAAGTGAATCGTAATTATTCTAGTCACTCGCATTGCTTTTGATGAATCTTGACTGATCAGATGAACCGCAACCAGGTGCAGAGCATACACACCAAAGTCCTGTCAATTTTAGTAAATTTTTAAGAGTGTGTTCTTATTAAGAAGAAGACCCTCCGTGAATCTCTTTAGGTCCAAGTGGACCTTTATTGGTAAATCAAGGAGGGGTTAATTTTACCGCTTGCAGGTGAAAAATAACAATGAAACTAGAATAAAAAATACACCACACCGGTTTTCTAATTAGTCCTACCGTGATCCTCTTTCACCTTTCGGTTCAATCGGGGATTAGTGGGGTAAGTATTAGTATTATTTTGATTTCAAAATATGGAATAATGAAAAATATTATCAAAGTATACAATCCTGCATTACAATACTAAACTAGAACAAAAAAGGGGAAAAATGTAAAAAAGTGAAACATACGCGGATCCCCCCTACGAGGATGGGGAGTGGGCTTGAAAGAGCCTAATTGAAGTTATTATTTTTACTATTAAGGGATACAATATCAAAAAGTTAATTTTCACTTTGTTCCTTGTTATCTGGGATCTAACGGCTTACAACAAGCTTACAACAAGCTTTAAAAGAAGCATAACGGTGGGGGAAGCCTCCAGGAAGCTCTCGTTTGCCCAAGAGCCAGAAAACGGGCAGAGTCTCCTTCTATTTTTTGTTAAACCCGCTAAAAAATAGTGAGAAATTTAAATCAAATGTGCCCAAAAACTATTTAAAAGTTTTTTGGGTCACCACACTAAATACCAGAAAGAAACTAAGTTAAAAATTGTTTAAAAGGGCTAATCTAGTTTTGCAAAAGGGAGCCAAGGAAAGCAAGATTTCCTTGGGATATTGGCTTGTTTTTTTTTAATCCAATATGATATGCATTTTTCTTGCATAATTTGAAACTTTAAAGAACAAAAAAAAGAGAAAACTACCTTATGAGAAAGCTACAAATTTCCTTGATAATGCTTGCAAAAAGAGGGTTATTTCAACTAGATCTCTTCAAATATAACTTTGCATGAAAAATAGAACTAAGATATAAAGTTAGAAAATGATGTTACTAACTAGATCTATATGTGATTTTCATAATGATATAGATCTAAGGAATAAGATTCTTAAATGGTAATCAATTTGAAGAAAATTTAAATTTTGAAGGAGGAAGAGCAAAAGAGAAGTGTTTGTTGATTAAATAGATCTGCAAATAAAAAATTTTAGTGAAGCGCCGAGGGGCACAATCTTCGCAATATTTTTGGGAAAACCAGTGGAATCAAACTTGAACCACAACTCTTCCAATCACGGAAAACCTACAAGCTAAACAACAAATCCTGCAAACAAAACCATTAAATCTAAAGGTACATATGAGAAATAGATGACATAGCATGCAAATAATAGCTCATTCATACATATGTAGAAGAATAAGAGTAAGTAAACTTACTTGCAATTATTTGTTCCTGTGATTCCAATAATCATTCAAGCAGATAATAGTTTAATGCAAAAATTGGAAAAATAGCAGTTCACCTGAAAAGCAGCATGATAATGATGATCCACACATGAAAAGTACTCCACAATTTAGCCTCCACAGATTCTCTTTATTTCAACAAAAATGATGATCAATACAACATTACACAATAGAAATCCTTTCTTCCCTGGTCTAACTAGCTTGGAAGAGAAAAAAGCTGCTCTATTTATAGCCAGATTGGCCAAGAGGGGTGAATGCCTGACTAAAAGAGAGACTGAAGCTAACAAAGAGTCAAGATGAGCCTGATCTGATGGTGAACTAAGTCTAATCTGATGATGAACTAAGTCTAGCTAGATGAAATAAGTCTAACTGGACTAGAACTGCAAATCAGAGTGACACCTTACCTAGTGAACTGAGTCTGATCTGAAGATGAACTATGTCTAATCTCATGATGAACTAAGTCTGATATGTTGATGAACTGAGTCTAATATGAATGAACTGAGTCTAACTGAACTAGAACTTAAAATCAGAGTTCCACCTCACTCAGTGAACTGAACCAACAAACAAACAACTCACAACTTGATCCACACGTGTGGAGGAGAGAGAAAGGAGGGCGCAACCCTAGATCTACATGAGCTAGTTAAGCTCCTCTTCATCCTGTATCATGCCTTTAGTCAAGGAGTGGGAACTCTTGGTCAATCTGAAGCTAATGTGATTGACTTTAGTCAAAATGGAGCAAAATCCACTGATTTAGGAATTTGTATTTGCTCCATTATTTAATTAATTTTTAGTTAAATTAATTAATATTTGAATTTTTTTTGGATTTTCTCAACTCAGTGATGGAAAAATCACTCAAAACTTAGGAAAAGTGTGTTTTAGGGTTTATCGGGTGTTGTGAAGTAGAAAATGAGCACCCCCATGAATGAATATGACTTTTAACCCAAATTTTATTACAAGACCAATTTTTCCAATTAGACTATTAAAAAATAGCCTAAGTTTTGTGGAAAAATTAAAATTAAAAATGAACAAAAACAAAACCTAGGGGGACTTAGCACATGTTCATATGGCTCAACCATAATGCCTAGCATGTTTATACATTGACACACAGACTCTAATAACCTCGATAGGCCTAAATTCCAAGCTGACCACCCCAACTTTGGAGGTATTGAGTGAAAAACTCATAAATTATCAGTCGTTTATTCAAAAACCAATAATAAACAAGGGAAAAAACACTAGGCTGATCGGATTGACAAATAAAGTCCAAGAGACTGAGTCTTTTACATACACTACCATGCTAGAACATTTTATTACAACTCCCCCAAGGGGGTATGAACATGTGGTAGATAAAAAAAAAACACTTCCGAGAAGCAAGTCTAAAGGTCTTCTGAAGTTTGAACAAGTCATCTTTGTCTGGTTCACTAGGATCACTTGATAGCACCGACTAAGTACAACTTAGGTGGTAACATCTGGCTCCAACTGTGGGACGTGTGCTTGATCTGGTCATAGGGCAAGGAGGGGATACGAGCTAGAATCTCTAGTGTATACACCCTGTAAAAGAATCTCAACTTGACAAGAAAACCTCAGTAGCAAAAGCTTTATAAGAAACCAAATGAACCATTAAGCTGATTTATTTAAAAAAAATAAATGTAACTAACTAATGGAAAAAAGTTTTATTATAGCTAAGTATGCAACAGAAATGCGAAAAGTAAATGCTCTCTTTTAAGGAGATTATTTTCCTACTCTAAGCATGAAATAAAAAGGTTAGGTGTAATAAAAAAATCCAATGTAACCACCTAAGCATTTTATTAACATAATTTGTTTTGCCTTGTCTTTGGTTACTAGCCAAAGTAAGGATACTTTATTCAGAAAATGCAAACCTGCGTGATGATCTGGAATGGGCGGGATGGATGGGAAATAATAGGCATGAATAAAGTAAATAAAGTTCTTCCCAAACTGGTATGTGCTCGCATAGGCTACTTCTATCCATGACTGGATAGGACTGATATACCAATCGAAAAGATGAGGAAGACCAACTACATCATCATACTTATCATTAGGGCTTATCAAATGACAACTCGTTGCATAAGCCCCAAGTAGCTCCAAATCATAAGGAACCTCTACATGTGAAGAAGATGGTCGAGACTGATATTCCACTGACTGCATCACATCTAACATTCCACAACACTGCTTCTCAATGTATTCATTACTGCTGAATTTGTGTGGCTCTGCATTATATGACTCTGAATGATCATGTGAAAATTCTAAATGCTTCTCTTCCATACTAAGATTTTCTGAGGTATCCAGATCCACGCTCCCCTCTATGGACATATCGTAGATTGGAATTCCACAAATTTTTGAATAGACACTCCCCTTGCTAGACATATCATGGATGGGATTCTCAATAATATTTTCACAAGTTGGATTATCTATGAAATTCCAATAGTCATCACTTCCATCTATGTTGGATATGAGAGACTCTTCCTTACTGGTATCACATCCTAAGATATAACTACCCTCCTCCTATTCATAATAATCATCCTTCAAATTTTTGGTTTCAAATATATTACGAGAAGTTAAACTTTCCAAAACTTCATCCCTGAGTGATGAACATAGAGGAGTGTCATCATACACATCATAAATTTCTTCATAAGTGTCAATCTCTGTAATGGTTTCCTCATGAGGGATTTCTGATAAAATATTAGCATTGCAACAAACTTGAGAATACCTAAAATATTCAATGTTTTCAGTTATGGTGACATGAGGAGAGTCTTCAACAATGTGTTCAATCATGGGTTCCTCGTGAATCTATTCAATAGGATCATCCCGAATGTGCTCATCTATAATGGAAGTCATGGGATCCTTTAGCTCCTTTAGGTTGGTGAGGTCCCTTTCTAGAATAGTTACCATATCTCCCTCGCCATTATTCCACCTCTAAAAAACCATAGCATATAAGTCTTCAGGGGAGGTAATGCATTTATAAGGAAGACCACAAAACCATATCCATGTCTTCTTTTTCAAAGAATGAGCAAAAAATTGCATCATATTATTCCTATGAAGTATGTTGAGTTTATTCACAAATGAAAGAAAGGATATGATGTGAATGACAGCTGAATCACCATTTCCACAAACAATTCGATCATGACAATATCTTTCATCCTGGAGATATGGTTCATAGTTAGGAAAACCCGGGATGCCTGAGAAATCGATGAGAGGATATACATTAGAAATTAGAGCACCATAATCTTCATCATCCATAATGGCTTATTAGTAGCATATGTCAACCATGTATTTTGTATTGAACTAGATCTATCAAATAATGAGCATTTAAGGTTTTACTCTGTCATATGAGCTCATCTACACACAACAAGTCTCAACAAAATTATGAGAAAGTAGGTTTTTATCCCTTCAATGGAGTTGCCATGCGAAAAAGAAAAAATAAGCATTTATAAATCTTTAACAAAAAATATTTTTTGCTTTTCTTTGTAAAAAAACTAAAAATTAAATATCTACTCTAAGCATTCATCAAACAAAGGAAAAAAAAGGAAGAAAACAAAAGTCATACTCTAGGAATAAAAAGATTTATCCCCTGCAACGGCACCAAAATAATGTTTCTTCCTTTCACACACCTGGGGGGGAACATGGTAGAAATCTTCAAGCCACTCGATGTGTCCTTGGGGGCAAGTCTCAAGTTAAGGTTGTCACCTTGTTCTTGACTCCTCCATTTAGGCAAAATACTAACGAATCCAAGGGGGGTAGACCATACAAGTTACTAAGGATGGTTACTTAGATGACGATGGTATTAAAATAGTAAGTTTTTTAGGATTTTTTTTTTAACAATTGTAAACAACAAATAACGTGATGAGATAATCACAAGTAAGCATGAAATGACACCCAACCACATAAAGATTGAAATAAATAAACAGTTGTCTAGTTCCTTAAAATGGACTAAGAAATAATTAAGAGTGCTTGCAAGTGTTGGAGTGAATGTTGTGCAATTGTATCTTGGTACTTTTTAAATTAATGTGAAAAGATGAGTGAATTAAATTAGGCGGGGGGACTCCAAATATGCCGAAGAGGTACTTGGAGTATGTCCAAAAGTAACAACCACTACGGCTACCCACAAGGAATGTGTGGGACGAATGGAGTCTCCGAGACTGTGTTCATAATACACCTGCTAGGATGTAACAGATATCGATGCCTCGAGGTCACTGTCCAGTAGTTCCCACTTGCTTTGAGTATTTTTCCACCGTTTATGGTTTAATCGAGGCATTGGATTTTTGCCTGAGGTGGTTAATTGGGAAAAGTGAATCCTAATTATTCTAGTCACTCGCATTGCTTTTAATGTAGCTTGGCTGATTGTACGAACCGTAGCCAAGTCCAGAGCATACACACCGGATTCTTATCAATTTTAGTAAATTTTAAGAGTGTGTTCTTGTTAAAAAGAGGACACTCGAAGAATCTCTTTCGGTCCAAGTGGACCTCAATCGGGAAATCAAGGAGGGGTTAATTTTATCGCTTGCATGTGAAAAATAACAATGAAAATAGAATAAAAAATACACCACACCGGTTTTCTAATTAGTCCTACCACGGTCCTCTTTCACCTTTCGGTTCAATCGGGGATTCATGGGGTAAGTATTAGTATTACATTGATTTCAAAATGTGGAATAATGAAAAATATTATCAAAGTATACAATCCTGCATTACAAGACTAATCTAGAGCAAAAAAGGGGAAAAACGCAAAAAAGTGAAACAGACACGGATCCCCAATGGGGGGATGGGGAGTGGGATCGAAAGAGCCAAATAGAAGTGATTATTTTTATTATTAAGGGTTAAAATATCAGCAAATTAATTTTCACTTTGTTCCTTGTTATCTGGAATCCAAAGGCTTGCAACAAGATTAGAACAAACTTAAAAAGAAGCACAACGGTGGGGGAAGCCTCCGACAAGCTCCGGTTTGCCCAAGAGTCGGAAAATGGGTACAATATCCTTCCCTTTTTGTTAAAACTGCTAGAAAACAGCAATAAATTAATATCAAATGTGCCCAAAAACACTTTAAAAGTGTTTTGGGTCACCACACTAATTACCGAAAAGAAACTTAGTTAAAAATTGTTAAAAAGGGCTAATCTAGTTTTGCAAAAGGGAACCAAGGAAAGAAAGATTTCCTTGGGATCTTGGCTTGATGTTTTTGAAGACAATATGATATGTACTTTTCTTGCATAATTTGAAACTTTAAGTTTAAAAAAAACAGGAAACTACCTTATGAGCAAGCTACAAATTTCCTTTATAATGTTTGCAAAAAGAGGGTAATTTCAACTAGATCTCTTCAAATATAACTTTGCATGCAAAATAGAACGGATATCTAAAATTAGGAAAGGATATTACTAACTAGATCTATATGTTATTTTCCTAATGAGATAGATCTAAGCAATACGATTCTTAAATGGTAACCAATTTGAAGAAAATTTAAATTTTGAAGGAGGAAGAGGAAAAGAGAAGTGCTTGTTGCTGAAACAGGCCTACAAAAAAAACTTGTCAGTGAAGCACCGAGGGGCACAATCTTCGCAATATTTTTTTGAAAACCAATGGAATCAAACTTGAACCACAACTCTTCCAATCATAGCAAACCTACAAGCTAAACAACAAATCCTGGAAACAAAACCATTAAATCTGAAGGTACATATGAGAAATAGATGACATGGCATGAAAATAATCTTAGCATGCAAATACTAGATCATTCAAATATATGTAGAAAAATAGGATTAAGTAAACTTACTTACAATGATCTATTCCTATGATTCAATAATTATTCAGGCAGACAATAGTTTAATTCAAAAACTGGAAAAAAATAGCAGTTCACATCAAAAGCAACATGATAATGATGATCCACACATGAAAAGTACTCCACAATTTAGCCTCCAAAGATTATATTTATTTCAACAAAAAGGATTATCAATACAACATTACACAATAGCAATCCTTTCTTCCCATCTCTAACTAGCTTGGAAGAGGAAAAAACTGCTTTATTTATAGTCAGATTGGCTAAGACGAGGGCATGCCTAACTGAAAGAGAAACTGAACCTGAGAAAGAGTCAAGCTGAGCCTGATCTGATAATGAAATGAGTCTGATCTGATGATGAACTGAATCTATATGGATGAACTAAGTCTAACTAGACTAGAACTGCAAATCAGAGTGACACCTCACCCAGTGAACTAAGTCTGATCTGAAGATGAAGTGAGTCTGATCTAATGATGAACTGAGTCTGATATGTTGATGAACTGAGTCTAATCTGAATGAAATAAGTCTAAATAAACTAGAACTGCAAATTAGAGTGACACCTCACTCATAAAACGAACCAACCAACAAACAACTCCCAACTTGATCCACACGTGTGGAGGAGAGAGAAAGGAGGGCACAACCCTAGATCTGCATGAGCTAGTTAAGCTCCTCTTCAGTCCACATCATGCCTTCAGTCAAGGAGTGGGAAATCTCGGTCAATTTGAATCCAATGAGACTGACTTCAGTCAAAATGGAGAAAAATCCACTAATTTAGGAATTTGGATTTGCTCCATTATTTAATTAATTTTTAATTAAATTAATTAATATTTTATTTTTGTTTGGATTTTCTCAACTCAGTGATGGAAAAATCACTCAAAACTTAGGAAAAGTGGGTTTATGGGTTTATCAGGTGCTCTGAGTTAGAAAATGAGCACCCTCATGACTGAATCTAACTTTTAACCCCACTTTTATTACAAGAGCAATTTTTTCAATTAGACTATTGAAAAATAGCCTAAGTTTTGTGGAAAAATTAAAATTAAAAATTAACAAAAACAAAACCTAGGGGGACTTAGCACATGTTCATATGACTCAGCCATAATTCCTAGCATGTTTATACATTGACATACAGACTCTAATAACCTTAATAGGACTAAATACCAAGCTGACCACCCCAACTTTACAGGTATTGAGTGAAAAACTAAGAAATTATCAATCATTTATTCAACAACCAATAATAACCAAGGGAAAAAACACTCCAGGCTAATCAGATTGACAAATAAAGTGCAAGAGACCGAGTCTTTTATAGACACTACCATGCTAGAACATTTTATTACAACTCCCCCAAGGGGGTATGAACACATGGTAGATAAAAAAAACACTTCCCAGAAGCAAGTCTGAAGGTCGTCTGGAGTCCAAACAAATCATCTTTTTTCGGTGCACAAGGCTCACTTGATAACACTGACTAAGTACAACTTAGGTGGTAACAATTTCATTAAATGTTTCATTTCCACAGATTTTTTTTATTTTACACCCCAGTAAGCTATTATGGAATTTGGGGTGTGTTACATATGGTATCAGATCACATGTTACAAACACTCGAGATTATTTAGGCTCAACCGGAGGAAACAAATACAAGTTATTTGAACAAGTAAAGGGACTTTGTTTATAAGATTCAAGCATAAAATTTCATTTCCAAGGATCAACAAGGGGTAATTGACTAGTCGTCTTTGAATTACAAGTAAGTATGTTCCAATTTCTAAAGCATTGTCTATATGTGAGCATTGTGTATGTTGCATTATATATCTAAATGATATTTTATGGGTAAATACCATTCAATGGATATCTCCTCACACTCTACAATTACTTTCATTGAAGTACAAGAAAGTAATCGAAATAGTTATACTATTAGATTTAAGGCTTTACGATTTAGGTTCTTGTAAAGTCATTGTAGTTGTGAATGTTTAAAGGTAAATTTTATATGCTAAACTGAGAAACTCTCCTAAATATGTTGAATTGGTAGTTTGATTTAAAAGGTAACATCTTTCTCTTCATTTATTTTTATTCTTGAGAGTGGATACATTTCAGTTTCAACAATCAATTTAGTGAGTATGGTTGATACATTTTGTTGACTTTATATAACTAATTGAATTTTATTGACCCAATTGTTAAGATTGCCAAAGATGAGATTCTGATTGATAAGCTAAGCAATTACTTGGATCTATTACAAGACCCATTAAAAAAAATCCAATGTGAATATGAATCTAACTGATGTATTTAATATTCTTTTAGTTATGAAGGAAGCATAGTTACATTGATATTAAGATTTTTCGTTAATACAAATTATATTACATTATAGGGGTATCAATTAGGAATTATAGGTTTGTTAAGTCGGAAAAACTAATATAACATAAGAAGTGTAGCCTTGCTAGACAAAGGTATGTAGATTGTTTCTAAACAAAGGTATTAACTTTAATTGGTTTACTTGGACATTCTATTGGTGTGAAGTTTCCTATGACTAGGAAATTGTCAGGTTAAAAAGGAGAATATTTGGTACAAGTCTCCTTGTTTCATTTTGGTATGTGATGGTATAGGATAAGTGATTATAACACTAATGTGTGACTTTGGAACATGCTTGTACCCTTGCTTTTCAATTCAAAAAAAGGACTAATGGTTATAATTACTTAAAAAGTATACATGTGTATTCTAAGTAGTTCATAGGATGCTTGTGATGAAAATGCATGAGCTCATTTATCCCTGCTATGGATGTTAGGATAGTTTGAGTGGTATATATAAAAGTTACACTTTAATGTGATCGATATTTATGAGATAGAGGTATGTTATATGCATGGATACCTTGACAATCTATTTCATTTTGATATATGTATTTCATGAGATATTGAGTGTAATACAAATATTTATTGTTACAAGTAAACTTGTACCTTGGCATATGAACGTCATATAAAAAGGAGATATCCGATCACCCTTATAAAGGTATGTGGTTATATTCATAAAGGTATGCAAGTATATATGTAGAAAAATTGTTGTTACTTACATAGTGTTACAGTGTACAAAGAAAATAGGTTATCGTGTATTTCTAAATGGTTATGAAATCTATTGTAGTTCTATTTTTTTTGTAAACAATGCACTTATATATATTTCCCTAGGAATTAATATGTCAAGAAAATTATTTTGTTTCTTGTTGAACCCTGACGTAAGGATGAAAATAAGGAACCAAAAAAGGTTGTTTATTTCAGATGACCGTGTAGTAAGAAGGATGATTTCTTATTATTCTTAAGGAAAATATTTTCTTACAAAATAATGATTTTTATTATACAAAGTGGTAATAACAAGTGAATTTGGAAGATGGTCAATATTATTTGGAACTTGTTGAAAGACAAGAGTGTAATGATATTATGCATGGTAAGCATATGGTAAGAGTCTGATCAAGGACTCATGAACATATTTATTAAAGCATTATTAAGAAAACAGGTGATCCTATTTTATTTTATTTTGTTGCACGTTGTAATTATCAAAATTGGAAGAAACAATAAATGAATGTTGTTTAAAATAAATTTCCTAGAATCAAGCATGAAGGCTTGAGGGGAAAAGAACCTCTTCTCTAAGTGAAAACTAAGGCATCAAATTGAGGATCCAACTCTACTTTGCTAAAGTACGTTTTCCTAGACTCAAGCACAAGGCTAGCTGGAAAAGAAATTCCTAGACTCAAGTGAGGAGGCTTCAGGGGAATTGTGAGAGAGTTTGTTATATCAATGGAAAGACCTAAGAACAAAGTTTGACATCTGGAAAACATGACGTTGTTTGATGTTTTTGAGGGGAATACTTTTGACTAGGTATCAAAAGGGAGGGTAACCTCAAAGTTTATCTTGTAATTCCAATTGGTGTTAGGAACTGAAGAGAGATTTCTATGTTCAATAGAGAGCTGTTAAAGATGAAAAACAAATTCCCTCAAGGGCGAAGGAAAATGGTAAATTTAAAAGTTACTACTTGAAATTATGTGAAATATATGATGCTAAATTCTGAATGAAAGAGATGTATATCTCAAGTTGAGGACTTCTTGTTTATGTTCTGAGTTGGATTATGGATTAATGATATGTTGCTGAATAAATTTTGGAAGACCTAGTTTTGTTGAACAAAAGTGTAGGTTATGAAGGATAAAAGCGCGCAGGAATCGTGAAATATTGAAGATGATCAAAACAAATATGAAAAAGGGAACAAAAAGATAAACGCAAGAGTGGAAGACAAAATATTGAAAAGGATGAACACCTAGGATGGTGTTAATTCTACGGGGGAAACCAAGTAACATCCCCTTAGTACACGACCAGAAATGGAAAAGTGTAAGTAAAAAGAACTGCAAGTACTAATCCTAGCCTCATCAAGTTATAGCTGAAATTAAAAAAATGCTAGGAGATTGAAAACGTGCACAACTAAAGCGATGATTGAGGACAAATCCGCTAGAAGGAGAGGGAAAAGGCTAGTGAAACCTTGAGAATTTATCTTTTGATGACTAGGGATCATCTTTGTACAATGGGGGAATGATTGGGATACGAGTCATATTTCTCACTACTTGGCATGAGTCCTATACAGTGCTTACTATTGAGAATGCGGTCATCGCTTGCGAAAAACGAAAGGATTGATATTATCCTTTGAACAATAAGCAAGCTTTTTTATTATTTTGTTTAAACAACTTAAACAAGCTATTACTATATTTATAAAATTTGTCTTAGAACACACAATATTATTAGTACATTACATTTGGGTGTGTATCCAAAGGATTATTATGAAATCAAAAGAAAACATTAATTTAATTATAAATGTGAGATAAAATTTGTTTTATCTACTAAAAGTAATGAGAATCATATGATTATAATATATATATTTATAATGAAGCTAAATAGTCAAATTGAGATAAGTGGTAATAGCCACACAAAACCCTTGATATATGAATTTACATATTTATTGGTTATATTCTAATAATTTTTATTAGGTCATGATCTAGTAATCCTAGGATTTCCTTTTACAAGGAAAGGATTTTATTAAATAATCACACATATATATACATATATATACATACATATATATACATGTGTATATATATATACATGTGTATATATATATATGTGTAT
>LPNX010402596.1:111787-161184 GCA_001517045.1 Pseudotsuga menziesii | reverse complement strand
ATATACTCGTGAAACACATATAACGAATAAGATGTGTCAAAACACTTAAGGTAGATATGACCTTTGGACTCGATTTGTTGGCAAACTAAGAGATTTGGTAAAGAGATTTTGGAATGAATAATTTTTAAAACAACCACATATTTGATTTTACAAAGAAGTAACCTAGACCCAAATGGCTTGTTATTACCATTAATTAACCAGTAGATCAGTTATTATTTTTAGGGGAGGTCGCTGCCACCTCATGAAAAACCTAGAGGCAAGTTTTATTTTTATTATCAATTATTATTACCCATGCCTTGGAGCGGGAGATATTACGTTACCCATGGTGATACCTAACAAGAGAGATTATGTTTATTTATGTTTCCATTATAACGATATCTTGAGTATCCCTTGATGGGTAGTTAGATCAAATAAAAAAAAGCTAAGCATTGAATCAAATCTTGGATTGAATCTTACTTGGAATTGACACTTGGATCAAATCTCCTGAAAATCAACTCATGGCAGGATGGATCAATAAAATTAATAAATCATTCCATCAATTACTCCACGAAGCTAGGCACCTTATCATATGTGCTTTTTTCCTAGAATTGCATATAAACTTAAGTAACAACATGTATGAAAAAAAGAGAGGATAAGACCATGTGTCTCCTCAAGAGCTTGGGGAGAACCGAGAGAATGACACTGCTTTTTTTTTTCTATGGTCTGCATTTTTCCGATGGAGAGAGATATCCTATGAGGGAATTGGATGGCGACAGAAATTGTTTGACGCCTACGATCTGATTTGGTAAGTGTGTATGTTTCTTATATATCCTCAATGCCTGGGTTCTTTTTTTAAATACATTTAGACATGAACTTGATAGATCTTAAAAACCTATGTTTTCAGTTCTTTATAGATCTTTAATATATGTGTTTTTAGTTTTGTTATATTTCTGGAAGGCAGCAAATGATAGCCATAATATTAACCAGATCTGTGGGAGGTAAAATTTAAAAACCTATATTGTATCTGACTAGATCCATCTCTAAATGTTACATTGTTTTGGTGAAGTATAGATCTGCATACCTGCATTGTTATAAAGCCAAGATATGAAACTTGTTTCCTATTAAATATGGAACATATTTCCCCATGCGACGCGTTTACTACGAACCATAGGATGCTTTGTATGTCTCTCTACTGAATCAATTGCATCATTGACTGCTGCTTCCTCAATTCGGTTTCTACACCTGTGTTTCCTTGATTGGAAACTGCGATTTCTTTATTTGTATGGATTTATTTCCAAAACGTTGTGTCTTCCATAAGTATGGATCTCATCTTAGAAGCCTACGATATCCTTGTCTCTTGGATCTCTTCCCAAGATGCTGCGATTTCATACATAAAATTAAAATGTTAGAATTTCAACTTACTTTTAGAATATGACTGCCCCAATACCTTCAATGTCTTATCATGAATGAAAATATTAGGGTGGAAGCTTATAATCAGTAATGCCGTGAGTTTCCAAGTCCTGACTGTTTGTTTTATGAATCCGAACATAATCTCAGTATTTGTTTTTCAATATTTAACCAACTGCGATATTTTTCGTTATTAAGTGGATCACATTTCAAATCTAAGTTTTCATTAATTGTTGGAAACTTTTCAAGTGTTTAAAACAACAATCTCTTATGCATAATAAGATCCTAAAGATTACAGTTACCCACACAATTTTCCTCCTTGTTAATACTACAGCTGCCCTTGAATCTATTCTAGCATAATCAAATGTTGGAATTCTTTGAAAATGGAAGTAATTGTGTCCACCAACAAATATAAATTTTGCAGCTACTTATAGTTTACAGAAAGAGAGAGCAAATTTAGTACTACAAGAAATCTCTTTCGAGTGAAAGTTAGAATTATCCTTACACTACATGTTATGGTATTTAAATTCTTAAGAGTAGAATCACCATTTGTTAGAAAACGCTCTTCATATATAGAGGACTACTTTAATATATTACTTGGACCACACCTAGCAGATCCACGAGATGATGGAGCCATATATGAACCTAGAGTAGGGGTATGAATGCTTGCTAAATATCTCACAGACATGACAAAATAAACATTTAACAAATCCCATTAAGGTAACAAGACTTTACTCCTATTGAGGAACCGTTATAAAAATATAGGGGATTTGAAAAAAAAAAGTCCAAGAGATGGAGATGTGACTTTGGAATTTCAACGTAATAGAGGTTCCTTCAAGTCGATCTGTCAAAAGTCAGTGAAAAACTGGGAATAGGTAAGCTAGATGTAGAAGTCCCATTAGATAAATTCTTGAGATTATCTACATCATTTTTCTTGGTTAGCTCTGCAGAGGTGCAGTGTATGTTCTTTGGTACATTCACAAGATTTGTAATTGTATTCTCAGATAGAACCTTGCTTGCAGAGTCTTACAGTTTCTACAGTAGGAATACAACATTATACAACTATAAACCCTTCATTTAAATCTATGATGAGATTTTAGCTAGAAAATTAGGGACAAAATGGTAAGATGTATAATTTGCAAATGGAAGGAAACAAAATATGGCTTCTTCCCATAAAATAATGGAACACAATTGTTGAATGAAGCATTAATATTTGTACAATAGTTAAAATATTACACACTTTTTATTTCAATTTGCAAGAAATATGTTAGTTCTTTCTACCTTTAACAACAATTAATCTGCGGTTTTGAAGGAAGACATTGTCCAAGTGAAATGAAAATGCTCAATTCCATCGCTATCGTAGTCCTCCACATTGGGGAAAGAGACCTTGGAATGAAAAGGGGTTTCGTCATTAGAACTAAAGGATTGATGCCTCATCCTAATGTACTAAATGCTCTCCCGCCACGGTGTCCCAACCATCATTCCGGTCGATCATGGGCTCGAAACGCCCTCCTATCACATAAACAGCCAAACCCCCTTCACTCAATTAACAAATGCTTACCTTACCCAAATCTGATCTTTGAATAACCCATAGTTCAAATCCTGCCGATATGTTTAATCTAATTGGACCAAAGAAAACAAACAAGAATGGGTCTTTCTTCAATATTCATATTTGAAACATAACAAAATACTGCATGAGTTCTCGGTGATTATTTCTGAAGCATTGGGAAACTGATGCCATACCTCTCTGTATACAGTATTTAGAGAGACTGTCTTATAATTTAGTCGGTTCTAAATTTAGCAGAACCACTAAATATAACCAACCTCGACAATGGTCCCACACGTGTTCAATAAAGAGTGGACTTCAATTTGACGGTGAACCTGATTTCATAAAAATTTTGCGTCCATCCTCTACTATTAACCCACATGCTAGTTGAACGACCAAGATGATCCTCAGTCATTGGATCTCTGTCAACTTCAATCGACGACAAACTTCAAATAGAAAAATGTAGATTTCAATTTAAAAATTTTGCAACTGTTTGTATTGTTAACCCGCTTGCTAATTGAATCTGCGAAATGACTGACAACCATCAAATCTAGTTCAAAGGTGTACTCCACATATCATACGGTGAATTACATTCAAATTTCAAAGACATCATTATTTTGTTTTTCCACGCTATTTCTCCCAGTGAAATTGATGACATCCATTGATTTGCTTCAATGATCAACCTCATCCATTAATATTAATCTTGTTTGCAACAATTAGTTTCATATTTTTCATTCCAAATCCCTTTTTATCCTCCTCTCTATTTCATTTGCAAAATTCACCTTTCCCATTGATCTTCTATCAACCCTCAATCTCCACCACATGATCTTTAAGTGTATCAATGATCAGTTTAGGAGTATCTCAGGTGCAACTCCAAATTGCAAAATTGATTCTCTGTCGTAGATCTAGTTCTACCATGATATCGACCATCCACACCTGCATATACTTAAATATTATTTATCTTATATTCTTGCAGTGATCGATCATTGATCATTCACCCCGCAAAATATTCTCACTCATGAAATATCAATGATTATAAATCTAATATTATTCTATTGATCAAAGAATCGATCAAACGATGTCTTTATTCTCAGAATCCCTGAATTCAAATGTAACACACACAGGATTATCAACCATTAATAGGAATTAAACAAACATTCATTCATATGTGCATAAAATCATACATTCAAACATAATTGTAATTACACAGAGATTATGCCACTGTGAAATCTTTGTTTTCTCCAGGAATGAATTTATTCCAATACTCCCTCTATCTTTCATCACATGCTATGTGAAATTATTCTCCCTCTCAATCACTGCGAGATAAACAAGCTTATTCGAGCTACCTAATATCTATGACCTAACCAAATCTTCCTAACTAAATGACTCAAACTATGTTTTATACAATCATGGTTATGTTTATAGATCCCATAAAAAAGGAGTACACTCCTTATTAATCTCTACTAACCCTATGACTCACTAACAGATTGCTAAATTCATTCAACTAAATAGCTAACTCTATCCTAACTCTTACATGTGGAAAAAGATTGAGATCCCTTATCCATTTTTATTCAGATTTTATAAAACAGAATAATATTAAAAATGTATGAGACTCTAGGTATCCTTAAGAGTTCCTTTGACCTTATGAAGTCATGAATGACTTCACCCTCTTAAGCCTATGCTCCTGCATCAGACTCCCCATCTTGAAATTCTTCATGGACTCCTATCCATGAGCTTTCTCCATGTTGTTTTTTTTGTAGGATTTTAGCAGATACCCAAAGTGTAAATCTTGGTAGTTTTCTCATTTTGAATAGTCCCTTCATCCATGTCTTCCAACACTCTATTTTTAACGAGTCTTTTTGTTCCTCCAACATATGTTGAGACTTCATAGAAGACAGAAGTTCCTCTTCCATTTCACCTGCAGACAACTTATCAGTAGGTTTATCTTCATCTTCATATAAACAAATCAACTTCGCTATTACAAAGGAAAACATAAAACTTATTAGCATGAAAAGGTCTATTATGTAAGAATTATTTTTCTTGAATTTCTTGGCACTCCTCTCCTTTGCTTGTTTTTGTCACATCACCATCCTTAGTAACTTCATTATTGATATACCTCTCATCACCCTTTATGACTTCACATTCTGCTTCCTTGATTAATGCCATGCTTGCATTTGACATTTCTTGTTAGTTTTTTCTTTCCTTTATCCAATCAATGCACACCTTGATAGTCATTTCAATTTCAAAATCATTTACTTGAGAAATTACTCTTACCTCATCTTTAGCTTTCCAATCATTCACAATCTTGTTGTCATTCATCATCAGTAATTGATTACCGACTTCCCTTTGCTTACCTCTGAATAGAAATTCCTCTTTCCATCATGCACTGCTTCTCTGTCAAACTGATAAGGACTTCCTAATAAAACATGACAAGCATCCATCTCTATAATGTCACATATTACCTCATCTTGATAGCTTCTAATCTGAAGCTTTACTTGGCATTGTTCACTCACAAGAACTTGATGACCACTTTGCAGCCATGCAAATCTATATGGTTTTGGATGTACTATCCTCTTTAAATCCATATTGTCCACCATTTATGTAGACAAAAAATTATTAGTACTACCACTATCAATAATCAACTTGCAATGCTTACCTTCAACTTTGCAAACTATCTTAAACAGGATCCTCCTTTGAACTGACTCATTAATTACATTCTTCAACAACAAGGATTCACCTTGTTCAGTGTAATGAACAGTCACCTCTAATTCCTTTGGAATTTCAGGTTCAACTTACACTACTTGTGGTCCGCTTTGCCTTGCAAGTGCTTGCAGCATTCTCTAGACAATCCCACGACATATGGCTAAGTTTCCCACATGCATAACATCTCACGTGTCCACCTCTTCCTCTTCCTCTTGAAGCATTTCTCCCACCTTTGTTATCATCGGTTCGGTTAGACTGTATTTACTGGTTTGAGTTGCTAGCTTCACCTTTCTGTTGTTGTTCTATTCCTCCAGAGCCTCCCACCTTTTCTTTCTGACTCTGTTTTCTCATCAACTTCTCCTTATCCCTCAAACCAACCTAATATGCTTCCTCAATAGATCTCAATGACAGCAAACCCAATTCATCTTGTATATGAAATCTTAGACCATTAATATACCTAGCTACCCATATGTCCATATCTGTTATTTACCTTATAAAATTCCTCATTATACTCCCTAACTGCCATTGACTTTTGCTTAATATTTTGCGTTTGCCTAAATAAAATCAACTTATAATCCTTAGGAAGTAATTTACCTCTCAATTTAGCTATCATTATGTTCCAGCTATTGATCCTGACTTTGTTCTTCAAGATCCTTTCCTCTTGCAAAACATCCCCACCACAAGGATGCATTCCCTCTTAACCTTGTGACAACAAATCTAACTTTCCTGTCCTCCTTCACTTCAGCATAGTCTAGTAAGTGTTTGTTCATAGAATTGATCCAATCAATTAACTCTTTTGGATCCAAGCTTCCACTATAGAATGGAAAATTAGATCTTGAACTAGAACCTGCACCAAAAATAGACCTAAACATTCTTACCTCGGGAGTTTCAACAGTTGTTTCCTCCTCCCCTTCAGGTATATCGTCATCACTTATTTCTCCAACGTGCTCATGATGTCTACTAGTTTCTAAGTCTTCCATCCTTGCTCTCAGTGTTCTTATCTCTTCTCTCAATTCTACATTGGCAACAGGTCTTCCTCGCCTGCCCCAACTTCTTCCAATTGTGACCTCCAGAGTCTCTTAGCACAAAAATTCAATACTAGATACAATTTTCCCATCACTAATGACTTGCTTTGAATATGTTAGTTATATACGAGTAAAAATAACCTTGCTTTTCATATGAGAAAACTATTCCAACTTCATAAACTAACAATTTCACAATTTTTTAGAGACAAAGACTATTGTGACCACACTCTCATACTTTCACGCAGAATCCCTTTTCTTCTCGGATACCAAACTTGATGCCATACGCCTCTGTATGTAGTATTTAGAGAGATTTTCTTATAATTTAGTTGGTTCTAAATTTAGCAGAACCGCTAAATCTAACCAACCTGGCTAATGGTCCTAAAGACGTTCAATAAAGTGCGGAATTCAATTTGATGGTGAAACCAATTTCATAAAAATTCTGCATCGAGCCTCTGCTGTTAACCCACCTGCTAGTTGAATGAGTCAAACGATCCTCATTCGTTGTATCTCTGTCAATTTCAATCAATGGCAAACTCCTAATAGAACAAAGTAGATTGCAATTTAAAACTTTCGCAATTGTCCATATTGTTAACCCACTCGCTAATTGAATCTACAAAATGATTGAAAACCGTCAAATCTAGATCGACGATGGACTCCAAATATCATAAGGTGAATTACATTCAAATTTCACACACATTGGGATTTTTTTTGTCCAAGCTAGTTCTCCAAGCAAAATTGCTGACAATCGTTGATATGCCTCAATGATCAACCTCGTCCGTTGATCTTGATCCTCTTTGGAACGATTAGTTTCATATTTTGCAAACCAAATCCCCTTTTATCCTCCTCTCTATTTCATTTGTGAAATTCACATAGGTTGTTGATATTCTGTCAACCTCCAATCTCCACCACACAATCTTCAACCATCTGGTCGATCAGTTTAGGAGTATCTAAAGTGCAACTCCCAATTGCGAAATTGATTCTCCATCGTAGATCTGGTTCTATCACGATATCGACCATCCACACGTGCACATACTTAAATCTTATTTATCTTTGATCCTTGCAGTGATCGATCATTGATCATTCACTGTGCAACATATTCCCACTCATCAAATCTCAATGGTTATAAATCTAATGTTTATTCAATTGATCATATAATCGATCAATCGATCTCTATGTTGTTAGAATCCTTGAATTCAAATGTAACACACATAGGATTATCAACCATTCACCGGAATTAAATAAGCATTCATTCATATGTGCATAAAATCATACATTCAAATAGAATTATAATTACATGGAGATTATGCCACTTTGAAATATCTGTTTACTCCAGGAATAAATTTATTCCAAGTCTCCCTCTATCGTTCATCACATGCTCT
Organism: Pseudotsuga menziesii; assembly: GCA_001517045.1. Lineage (NCBI taxonomy): Eukaryota > Viridiplantae > Streptophyta > Pinopsida > Pinales > Pinaceae > Pseudotsuga > Pseudotsuga menziesii. The sequence continues at coordinate 153,145 of LPNX010402596.1, read as the reverse complement.
GTGAAATTCCTCTCCCTCTCAAGCTATGTGAGCTAAACAAGTTTATTCAGCTACCTAATATCTATGAGATAACCAAAGCTTCCTAACTAAATGACTCAAACTATGTTTTATACAATCATGGTTATGTTTCCATATCCCATAACAAAGGAGTACAATCCTTATTAATCTCTACTAACCCTATGACACACTAACAGATTGTTGAATTCATTCAACTAAACAACTAACTCAATCCTAGCTATTACATGTGCAAAAGGATCGAGATTTCTTGTATATTTTTATTTATCTTTTATAAAACAAAACAATATTACAAATGTATGAGACTCTAGGTCTCCTTAAGATTTCCCTTGACCTTGTGAAGTCATGAAATACTTCACCCTCTTGAGCCTATGCTCCTGCATCAAGAACGATGGATCATTGTTTGGAAGCATAACCCATGGGACATATCATCCCCTTTATGTGGGATAATTTTAATCCCATGCAGCTTGTCACATTACACTGAACCATGTAGCCATGCTCTTGCTTCATGCAGGTCATCGATTGCAGGGTTCCATCATCTACTGCAATTTCAGGGTGTCAGTACAAGTTGCACGCTTGTCACAGTGTCAGAGCCAAGGGAAAATGAAAATTTTATTCAGCAATAATACCATGGATGAAAAAAACTTTAAAAAATCGATTGATTTTTATGTAAAACCATAATATAAAATATCACAATTGTAATGGCACAGATGCCAAAACTTAGTCAAATAAATAATTCCTGTTGGGCAAGGAATAATAATATCAACAAAGAAGTTGTATAGTTTAGATTTTGAAGAAGAATTATATTATGGTCTCATCGAGTAGATGCCTTAACCACACACTACACGCAAAAATATTCCCAAGCCTGAGGACAACTCGACTTGGCATTGAGTTGTAGTGGGATCACTCAATAGAGAAAGGACCAAAAATTGGAATCCCAATAAGTTAACATGCAGAACATCAAAGGGTTGGCTTCCCACGATGAGAGAAACCGTATTCAAGAGACTAGGAAGGAACATGACCCAACAGATAGCGTTGTGGTGTTCGACCAGGTGGAAATTGATGCACTAGTCGGAACTTGACTTGGATGCTTGTTGGGTAGCACACCAAGTGTGACAAGAAGAAGCTAGTGGTTGCAACAAGAAGAGCCTTGTCCTTTATGACGGGATTTGTGTAGATAATTCATTAAAAATAAAACATAAATGTTTAACCATAATTGTTATTCTCAAAACTCCCCACATCTTCTCCAAATTTCTACAAACTCTCGAAAAATATAAAATATTTATCGAAAAAATATAAAACAGGAAATCGAAATAATCCCCCATATATACATAGATTATATATTTCAATTTGAAGTTTCACTTCACTCCCTCTATAGTAGTATTTACTCTATTTCAAAAGTTATTAACTAAAAAACATCCTTCTAATTGAATATTGATTCACATTCCTAAGGTGTATGTGCCTCTGTTACTTTTTCAAACTAAGGGATACCAAGGCTTAGTTATACTTTCAATACATATATCCCTTGACGGGTCATTTAATGAAGGTGGACTCATGACGAGGGTGTTTGTTATAAAATTAAAGGAAACTAGTATATCATCATGGTTTCTTCTTGATGCTTGTGAGATTCTTAGGTAACAACTTAATGGCATTGCTTGCTTTAGAAGCTTCATTCTCTTTTTCTATAGGATTATGTCCCTATAAACCTTAAGAAAAGGTACATGCACCGAGAAGTAATAAGCTCTGATTCCATCCATCTACTATCATATAATATAAGGGAGAAACAATGCTTACATAAAAAATAGTGTCTATGATATAAAGATCTACTATCATATAATATAAGGGAGAAACAATGCTTACATAAAAAATAGTGTCTATGATATAAAGATGTAGATTTTAATAATTAGGCCCTAATGAATTTGCAAATATTATCTCTATGTTTTCATACCTATAGTGTTGTAGTGAAACTCGAGATTGTATATTTAAATGAATGACGTGCACCACAAATGTTTTGTAGTGAAACTTGAGATTACATATTTAAATGAATGAACACACCACAAAACATTATTATTTTAATAATTTCTCTTGGGTGATGAATACATGGAGTATAAATCTCCAAATCTCCATGACATAAGAGATGCATGTGAAAAAACCAAGAAATTAAAGAGCATACATTGGGTGCAATCACATACTTGTTAAAAGCCCTTGACGGTACAAATTGGATAGTCCGCGTGCAAAATTGGTTCAAATACAGCTGCTGGGCTTATATTTTCACAAACACCCACATCGTCAATCCGACGAAAACGGGCCGGCATCCTGTCCGTTTGTTTGTCAAACGATTCATTGCACTAAATTACCAAGGAGCTGTTTGGACTGTCCTCTTCATGGGAATTCATAATCTTGATATCATTTCTTGATTCATAGAGGCATTGGAGGCGCTACCTACTGCCACAAATTGAACCCTCGAATCTGTGGGCATTTGAAGTTGCAGTGTGGGTTACGGCCAGAGGTTTGTGCATTCTCCCAGACCAGTGCCGTTTGACAGGTAAGCTCTCTCAATTTATTACCGGAGACATTGAGAATTTCGCCATGAGCTCAGTAGATCGTTTCGATCCACCCGAACAGGATGATCATGAAAAGCGGGGAAATGCCATAAATACCATATTATTTGTTTCTCTAGGTATACTGCTAGTTATAATACTTGTTTCTGTAGGTTTACTGTTCGCCGATAGAGATAACGACTCTATACCACAGAGGAATGTGGGGTTGGATCCAGCGATATTAGCGAATCTGCCCCGCTTTGTCATTCAATCACAAAATGCGGGAGATGGTCTGCAGTGCTCAATCTGCCAATATGAGTACGTGGAAAATGACTCCGCCCTGCGTTTGCCCAATTGCAAGCACATTTTTCATGAAGACTGTATTACACCCTGGCTTAAGGGCCATTCCCATTGTCCTCTCTGCAGATACAATGTCGTGCCTGCACTGAATGTTTCGGGAACCGCGCCGGAACAGCAAGTTTTGGAAGCCCAACGCGAACTGCAGATTTTGGAACCCGAGACCGAACAAGTTTTGGAATGTGAACCCGAACAGCAATTGTTTCAATCCGGTGGAACAGAAGAGATTTCGGCTCCAATCTCAGAAGAAATTAATCCAGCTGGGATCCATGACCATCTGAATTGTGAGCTGCAAGGGCAGAGCTCAAGTTCTGGCGTTGAATATAATCCACAGAACATAACCGATGCAATATCGATAAATGCAGAAATGGATGAGGGAACATCCGGTGGAAGTGCTTCACAGTCATTTGCCATTGAAATGCCGAATAGGTCCGATGGCTTTTCGTGTTGCGTTGAAATTCAGCATACTTGTACACCCTTACCATCCGATCATTCGGCTGAATCCGATAACGAAAAGAATGATCAGTAGAATTGTTGAGCATCGATATAATTTTGCCGACCTTGCAATGAACAAAGAATTGATCAAGATTGAGATGTAACGTCGCCTTTATTTTCTTTAGATATAATGTATATTCAGGAAAGAAATACAGAAAGGTACATTAGTTGCCAGATCTTTGCATACCATACAATCTTGGCTTTTGTTTAAATGTTGTTTCTTGATTTTCCTTTTCGATTAAAAGCAAACTCCATTAATAATAATTGCAACCCAGTAGACGTTAGCAAGTTCATGCTAGGTCTCCCTAACGACAAAATTTCATAATATAAATTCAAAAAAGAAAGGTGCATCAGTTGCCAGATGTTTGAATATAACACATTTTCTGTTATTGTTTTTATGTTGTTTCTTGATTTTCTTTTGAATGGAATGCAAACCCCATTAATCATTCTTTGTTTTTGGGTTGACGGGAAACTCCGTGAATCGAATTGCAATCTTATAAACGTATTCAACTTCATGCTCAATTTCCGCAGTGATTATTAATGATATTAATAATGTATATGGAAGTTGTTAATGATTATTTATAATATCAATAATGATTATTTATAATATTAATAATGATTATAGAGTTGTTAAATTTTAGAGTGAATTGTTTATTCCTTTCCTCAGAGACAAAACATTTAAAAAGATCAATGATAAAATTTAATTTAATTTATCAAAAAAAGTGTTTAATTAAAAATAATTTAGTTTCATTTAATTTATAAATATTTTTTGGTTACATATATTTTTAAGTAAATTATTAGAAAGTGACAACCTTTCAATAGATTCAAGTCAACAAAATATAAGAATTAATGGGTGGTATGATAAAAAGTTTAAAATAGAAAGAAATTAGATAAAGGAAGTTATGGAAGAAGTGTAAAATAGAAAGAAATTAGATAAAGGAAGCTATGGAAGGGCCCCAAAAGAATGACAAGATAAAAAGATAGAAATCCCTAATTAAAACGAAAAAGATGCATTACACAAATAAATGGCAATAAAACATCTTGCACCTTTCTAAAGGTGTTCCTAAGAAATATTGAAGGGAAATTCTCCCTAGAAAAACCAAAGAGAATAACAATATTGCTCTAAAGGATTGGAACTCCTATTTTAAGAGATTTATGGATCCCCATAGGTCAAAGATAACATTCCATCCCTCCTTACAACAGAATTAGTTTTCTTTGTCAGATGGCATAGATTTCGGTGTTAGGCACCTTGCAAATGGAGAAACTAAGCACACTAAAGGTTATCAAGCAGAAAATTTTAAAAAGGACGGTCTATTCTCATCGCTCACATCCACAATCTCTTTAATCTAGCAATCAAGAAAGGTTTTCCTCACCCTTGGACTCAAAGCCTCATTATTTATATATTTAAAATTGGTGATAAAAGTAACCGCTCTAATTATCAGACCATTATGATTAGCTCTCTCTTAACAATGCTCTATGGTATTGTTTAAGGAAAAAATATGAGTGTATGGTTTGTTGAATTTTCTTTAAAATTTTTTAGATGATATCTTTAAACAATTAGCCACTAGAAGACCACTGAAAGAACAATATGCACAAAGACATAAGAACACAAGAACACAGATATTTTCCTCGGGGAAACCACAAGGGAGAAAACCCTGCAAAACTTCCTCATCATAGAACTCAACCAATGCAGTGTAAAACTCAAACAACAGCTTCCTCCTTTCTATTGCGCTACCACTTCTCTCTCTTGCTAAGAATATCTCGAGTGAGTGAGTACAAATGAAGGGAGGCACCTCCTATTATATTCTTATGTTCACTTGACCTCTAACTTAGTGGGGCTGAATTCACTAGCTCCCAGGGTCGACTTGTCCAACTGGACATTACAAATACATTTATTATAACGAAAATTGGGTATTAATGACCCGACTTACATCCAGAGATTTACATTGCTTCTTTTAATGACTTTGACAAGACCAAAATCATCTCCCTACGGAGGAGGACAACATTACTTGGAATATCTTCCAACGTTAAAATAAAATTAACACTCCCTCTTAATTAGGAAGGTATTCAACATCTGCTACTACAACTGTACAACTGTCTGGTGAGAGTCTATATGTCATAGGAAGTTTTGGAACACTTGTCTAACACCTTCATCATCGATATCAACTGGAACATCTTTTGTAATCTTCATCATATAGCCTTCGTCTTTCGTATATTCTTGAACATCTTCATTTTTTCTTTTCATCTTCTGGATCTTCTTCTTGTAGTCTTTGTCTCTCGTACATTCTTGAGCATATTCTATTTATATTTTCCATCTTATAGATCTTTTTCTTTGTATTTTGTACAACTTTGATCATCTTTTATTTGTCTTCTACTTGAATCAACTTCTGAGCCTTGTTCTGTAACATCACTATGTGAATATTGAATCTTCTTCTGTCACATCAGTACGTAAATGCTGAATCTTCTTCATTTCTATTATCTGCAATATCAGTGTAAGGATATTGACAACATCAACAATGATCATTTGCTTGTTAGTTCTAAAAAATCAACCATAACTTATGCTACAACATTATCTGCATAATCAACATAGAGATGTTGGAACATCGATATCATTATCAGTAGATGAGTATTGAAGTAAAATGCGGCTTATAATCATCAGTGTATCATTACTGATACGGACTTAATCAGTCATCGAGCATAATCATCTCAAGAAATCATCAAGAATGACATCAATCATCAACAATCAACTACTAGCAGTATTTGTAGCAATCATCAAGCATCTCATATGACATCAACAATCAGTATAGTAATACTATAACAACCATCAAGATATGAAGCAATCATCAACAAATAATAATATAGGAATATTGTATCAAGCATCTGAGCAGTCATCAACAATCAGTATATCAATAGTAAAACATCTATCAAGATTTTCAGCAGTCAACAACAATCACCAGTATAGCAATACTGTAACAACCATTCAACATCTCAGCAGTCATCAACAATCAGTATCAAAATATTGAAACATCTATCAATCTTTTCATCAATGATCAACAATCAACAGTATAGAAATACTGAGGATACATATTTGCCTTCATCTTCTTCAAAGAAGCATCACGGTGAGTTATCTGGTAGATCCATTTGGGCATTTTTTCTAACTTACTAAGTCTTTCGATCCAAACAAGTCTAGTTAGACAGATGGATCTCCATGGGGACCAAACAATCCTTGTATGACTTACTTACCCTTTCGGGCCAAAAAATCCTATCCAGACATACTAATCCCCCTAGGATCGACAAGTCTTTAGTCTGGCTTATTAACCCTTTCGGGACAAACAAGCCTAGCAAGAAGTACTCTCACCTAGACTGACCTACTCACCACTACATCCAACATCTATTTCCACTCCCTCTTTTGAGAGAGGTCCTTTCAGACCAGACTAAGCTTGTCTCGAAAGTATTCAAACTTTACACGAGCCATAGGATTAGTCAACACATATGCTACTTGTTCCTCAATGGGAACATACTTGAGCTTTACATCTCCCTTCTGCACCATGTCCCATATGAAATGATACTTGATATCAATGTGTTTTGACTTATCATGAACTATGGGATTCTTTGTCATCTTGATACAACTCTGATTATCACAAAGGATATCAGTGGCATCTGCCTCTACATCAAATAATCCTGACAACATCTTTCAAAGCCATACTGCTTCATTGCAGGCTCAACATGCTGCAATATATTCTGCCTCAGTTGTGCTAAGTGCAATACTGGTCTACTTTCTACTGAACCAAGATATCATGCCAGATCCCAAACTGAAACAACATATGGATGTACTCTTCCTATCTTTGGCACATCCACCCCAATCTGAATTTGCATATCCATGCAACTTGATCTCTCCACTGGATGTATATCTGAGCCCATACTCTAAAGTTCCCTTTAGATACCTCATCATATGCTTTGCACCAATTAGATGAACATGTTTAGGATTCACCATGTATTGACTTAATGTGTTTACTGCAAAACATATATTTGGTCTAGTATTGGTGAGGTACATCAATGAACCAATGATTTTCCTATATAGTGTGACATCAACAGCTTCTAAGGTGTCATCATTGATGATAGCTTCAAGGTAGTAGTCATTGGAGTGGTCATAGCTTTGCAATCTAGCATTCCAAATCTTTTCAATATTTCAACATCATACTTTCCTTGATTTAGGAAAATATCATTTGAATGTTGCCATACTTCAAGACCTAGAAATTAGTGCATCATTCCAAGGTCCTTCATTTCAAATTCTGCAGCAAGCCTCTTCTCATATTCGATAATTGACTTATCTTCACCCATCAAGAATAGATCATATACATATAGTAACAAAATTAAGACTCCATCTTCATCAACCTTGTAGTAAAGGTTTGAGTCTGCTTTACTCTTAGTAAATCCTAAGCTCATTAGGAATCCATCGATCCTTCCATACCATGTTCTGGGTGCTTATTTTAATCCATACAAAGCTTTATTTAGTCAACATACATGAGTCTTCTGATCATTTATCTTGAATCCTTGTGGTTTTTCGATATAGACTTCTTCTTCAATTATTCCATTTAGGATTGTTGTCTTTAAATCCATTTCATGTTGGAGGCCAAGGCAATAACAGTCCTTATAGAAGTGTATCTTGCTACTAGGGAAAAATCCTCTTCATAATCAATTCCCTCTTTATTGGAGAATCCTTGAGCTACAAATCTGGCCTTATATTTTTCTATACTTCCATCTGCTAAGTGCTTAGTTTTGAATATCCATTTAGAGGATACCACTGATTTGTCCTTTGGTCTAGGTACTATTTCCCATACATGATTCTTCATAATAGATTGGTATTCTTCGACCATTGCATCATCCAACTCCTTTTGGTTTATTGCTTCTTCAAAACAAGATGGTTCTTTATCAACTAGGTCACTCATCAAGGCCATGTAGCTTGGGTATGTATTTGGATTCTTCCTTTCTTGGATGGCTCCTTTGGGAGCACCAAGTCTTTTTGCTTCTCCGGTTGCTTCATGAGTCCAATAAGGTTTTCTCTTTCGAAAAATCAGTTCACTTGGTAAATCTTCAGGAAGTTGGGGTTCAGTCATTTCATGATCTTCAGATATCGAGTCTTCTTCTTCAACTCTAACTTATTTAGGGCTTTCAATAGTTTTGGTAGTTTCATGCTCCTCTTCATCTTCCTTGTCTTTTCTTGATTTCTTGAATACTGAATATTCATCAAATGTAACATCTCTTTTAAGCTCGATTTGACGGTACCCACGTATATATATTCGATATGTTTTGTATTGTTCACTATATCCTACGAGCAATCCTTTCTTTCCTGCAGGATCTAGTTTTGACCTCTTCTCCTTGGGAATATGAATGTATATAGGACAACCAAAAATATTAAGATGAGTTACCTCTGGTATTTCACCAGAGAATATTTCTTCTGGAGTTTTATTCCCAAGAGCACTGTGGGAGATTTGATTCTGAACATATATTGTTGTTCATCTTGCTTCTGCTCATAGGTACATAGGGAGATCTTGGCCATGTATCATAGCTTTCACAACTTCCATGATAGACATGTTCTTTCTTTCCACCACACCATTTTGTTGTAGATTGTAGGGAATGGTGAGCTCCCTCTTAATTCCAACCTCTTTACAAAAATCATTGAACTCGTTTGAAGTAAATTCTCCTCCATTGTCTAACCTTAGAATCTTGATTTTATTTTCCTAAAGGTTTTCTACTAGAGATTTAAATTATTTGAATATTTCAAATACTTCATCCTTCTTTTTCAAGAAGTTCTCCAAGTATTTCTGGAGTAGTCATCAATGAGGGAATCATAGTAAGAGCACCCACTTAATGAATTGGTTTGCATTGGTCCACAGATATTTGAGTGAGTAATATCTAGGATCCATTTTTCCTTATTGTTACTTTTCAGAAAGGGATTCTTAGTATTCTTCCCTTGTGCACATCCTTTGCACACTCCTTCATGTTTTACCTAAATTTCTAGAAAACTAGTTACCACCTTGTTTATAATTGGAATATCCTTGTAGTGAACATGAGCAAGCCTTCTGTGCCATAGCTCACTTGGATTGATGGCCCTATTTGTTAATGTAGAATCAGTATGTCCCTTCAGTTTGTAGAGACCTCTTTCTTCAAATCCAATCTCTACTGCATCATCGATAGTTTTTCCTTTGGTCCACATCAGGACTTTTCCATCGATGAAGGAAACTCTGAAGCCTTTCTTATCTAAGGTTGAAATAGAGAGAATATTCTTCTTTACTCCTGGGACATATAGGACATTCTTCATCTTCATAGGTTTTCCGGAATCTAATTTATAAGATGCTTCTCCTAGCCATTTAATTGTATATTGGGATTCATCTCCAAACATTACTTTGTGTGGAGATTCCTTTTGTTCAAGGCATGAATGTGACTCCATGAAATGAATGATGTGTTTGTAGGAACCACTATAAATCAGCTAGGTATCATTTCCTGGTGATACTGATCCAGTTAGGGTAGAGATCAAAACATACTCATCACTAGAATATTCATCCTTCTTTGTTTCCTCTTCTTCTCCTTGATCACTGTCTTCAGTAGCATGTGTTTGAAACCTTCTCATATTCTTGAGTCTTCTTTCTTTAATGGGATAGTTGATTGCAATGTGTCCTAACTTGTGATAGTTGAATCATTCAAAGCTTGAGAAATATCTCTCGGGTATTTTAAACCCTCGAGTCATAGGAGGATGGTCATGCCTCTTTCTTTTTCCTTTGGTATGGGAAGTTAAAGCTTGATCATTATTGTCATTTGGCTTTTATGTGTCGCTGCTATCCTCTCTTCTTCTTGGATACATTCTTCCCACAACTTCTGGAATTTGGTTATCTTCCTTCTTAAACAAATTCCTTGGATAAAAGCTTCCCAATCTCTTGGAAGGCCATTCAAGATTGTCATTACAACCTCTGCTTCTTCAATGATGTCCCCAATGGATTCTAATTGATCATTTATTTTAGCTACTCTTGTGAAGTAATATTGCATAGTTTTTTACTTCTTAGCTTTTACACCTTTCAGTTGATTTCTTAGGGTCATTTTTCTCTTAATGTTCCTCCCTTCAAATAGACTTGATAGGGCATTAAACATTTATTTTGGAGTATCCATGGATGACACCTAATGGATTAGGTTGTCTTTTATTGCATCAGCTATGATTCTCTTAGATATGATCATATCCTTCTTGTGCTTTCCTTTAGCTTCAGCGTATTCTGGTTCTTGCACTTCCTCTTTCACAAATTGATCTAGATCATTCTCTTGGAGGATGAGCATGATTCTGCAATTCCATTCTCTAAAGTTTTCATCCTCTTCAATCATTTCATACAACTTGGTATTATTTGTCATATTTAAGAAACTGAGAACCTCAAATGGAAATAGATAAAACAATACTTACTTGCAGAAGACAACACCTGATTCTAAGGTTCTAGGGTATGGAGTAGAACCCCTAATTTTGTAGCTGGGATCACAGGTAAAGTTGAATGATGGAAACTATGCACCCTTCTGACGTGAGGTAGAACGTATCTTCCTTTTTCTAGAGATTGATGATGAAAACCCTAGAAAAATAAAACCCCAGTTTGTCCCAACAGCAGTAACAGGTGCAAAATTGAAAATTCTTGGATTTCAGTTTTGTCACCACAGAAAAATGCACCCTTTAGAGGAGAGTTGGAGGAGTCTTCTTTTCTATTTGATCTGTCGAGAGGTTTGCTAAGAGCAACAAGCCCTAGTTGTGTAGTGTCTCCTTTTAGGGTGGCTCTAATACCATGTTGAATTTTCTTTAAAATTGTTTAGATGATATCTTTAAACAATTAGCCACTAGAAGATAATCGAAAGAAAAACATGCACAAAAACATAAGAACACAAGAACATAGATATTTTCCTGAGGGAAACCATAAGGGAGAAAACCCCACAAAACTTCCTCTGCATAGAACTCAACCATTGTAGTGTAAAACTCAGACAGCCACTTCCTCCTTCTTGCTATTGCGCTACCACTTCTCTCTCTTGCTAAGAATAGCTTGAGTGAGTGAGTAAAAATGAAGGGAGGTGCCTGCTATTTATATTCTTCTATTGACTTGGCCTCTAACTTAATGGGGCCAACTTCACTAGCTCCCACGGCCAAGTTGTCCAATTGCACATTACAAATAGTATTTATTATAACGACACTTGGGTACTAATGGCCCGACTTACATCTATAGATTTACATTGCTTCTTTTAATGACTTTGACAAGACCAAACTCATCTCCCTCGAGAGGAATACAACATTACTTGGAATATCTTCTGAAGTTACAATAAAATTAACGGTTCAAAGTGAGAAAAAGTGAGCTAAAGGTTAAGATTGATTCATAAGAAATCATTATACCATGGAACACCTCATTGCAATCAAAACTATTACAGATAAGTGTCGTAATAATAAATATAACCCGCTTTGATACTTGGTGGACTTTAGTAAATATTTCGATATAGTTCCTAAAAACAACCTGTAGAAGAAGTTATAAGAGCTAAAGGTTCGGATCGAGTTGATAGCTACCACGATAAGACTGTTTGATACTTTCATTGTCAAACTCAAGAAGCTAAGGAATGCTCAAAATGTATTCATTGTAATATTGGAGTTAAGAAAGGTTTCCCCCTCTCTCTAACCTTTTTTGGCATTTGCATTGATAAGCTAGAAGGTTTTCTAAAGGAAGCAGGCTATGCTAGAATGATCTTAGTAGGAATTCTTACCATCAATTTTATTTATGATGATGATATTGTTCTTACGACAAGGTGTCTCTCTGACCTTGATAAACAATTAATAACTCTAAAGGAATTTTTTTCTAGAGCATGGTATGATTGTTAAGGGTGAGTGTACAAAGTTGAGGGACCTTTTGGATGCAATGGTAGAGTGAATTCAATCACTCTTGATACATAAAATAGAAATCATCCCAGGAAATCATGACCCTGCCAAGCCTAGTCCCAAGGCTACCAACATGCATGCCAATAAGGATAGTACACAAAAATGCGCCCATGTTTTATTAATACAAATCGTGCTCCCATTTTACTTTGCAAAAACACGCTCATGTTTACTAAAACATATTTTATGGTTAAAACAGGTCGACCCTGTCATTTTTGCAACAATGTTGTGCTGATTGGAGCTTTGACGGACTAGAATGAGTGAGGGAAAACATGTTTTGGGTGAGAAAAAGGAAACAAACTCCACCTTGGGATCAACCTCTTCTTTCTGAGGTATTTTCCTCAAATCCTCTCATGCTTTTTTCCCTATGTTCATTATTTTCTTTTCCCTAATTTGAAATTAAACCAAAATATTTAATTTATATGTCTAATGGAAACCAAAATCCCAATGGAATTTACATGGCCAATGGAAACCAAAACCCCAATTTAATCACAAAAACCAAATAATTTTGACTATTTACCAAAATTCATACCCAAAATTCACATGCCCAATGGAAACTAAAACCCCAATCAACTCATAAAAACAAATCAATTTCACTATTTCCATATGCATATTCACAAGCATCATTGTGAATCCATACCAAAATTCACAAATATCCAAAGTTTGTCAAGCACATTGCATGTTTGCATAAATAATTTACATGCCCAATGTAAACCAAAACCCCAAATCACTCATAAAAACAAATGAACTTCACTATTTTCATATGAGTATTCACAAGCATCATTGTGAATCCAAACCAAAATTAACAAATATGGAAAGTTTGTTAATTATATTGCAAGCTTGCATACAACTAAAAAAAAAAATAGAATTCATATCTTCCCTAAAATAGATAAACAAACATGTTTGATCCCTTGCCTCTATCCGAAATATCAAAGTTGGTCATCCAAGAACATAAATAAACACCTTATAGTTTTGATGAAACTTCCTAATCCAAGTGTTAAAATAAGGTATAGAAGCTTCCCATGCTTAACACATATTTTCTCTTAACTGAAGGGTACGTTTTGGTTGAGGTCAAGACAACGAAGTTCAACAATAGGCTATACGAATATCAAGATACATACACTAGTGAAAAATGAGAGATTAGTGACCAAGAGACCAAAAATTTTAGTCAACACAGTTTTTTTCAAGGGATAAATAACCAAAATTGATAAATTTAAGTGAGATAACTAAAAAAAGACCAAGATAAATGACCACTTTTGGTCACGGGATAAAAACCAACTAAAAACGACCAAGATAAATGACTAAATTTGGTCACAGGATATCTAGACTAAAAATGACTACATAACAATTGGTCATTTATTTTGTCATTTTTAGTTGTCACTCCGGCAATTAAAAGAATTACAAATATCACAATGAATTTGTACATTTTACTAAATTCTAACACCGTGGATGGATTCATAGACTTCCTTTTTTAAGGGTATCTCTAAAAAAAGGGGGTCTCTAAATCCATCTACAGTGTTAAAATTTAGTAAATTCTAACATATATATAATATATATTTACACGTCCAGATAAGGAAAATGGCATACATTAAGGAAACAAGACATGGGATGCCATTGCTCTAAGGATCCCTTCAATGGTTTTATGCCTACCCATCGAAATATTGAACATTGTTTAAACATGAACTTGTGAAAGGGTCGATGAGGGACTTGTCAAACATAAACTTTTCACAAGGAGAACAATCTATGCCAATGCACCTCCATTTTGAGCATGGCACTCCTCATGACTAAACTCGCACAAGAACGAAGTAAGTAATGGTGATAAGGAGTCAAAATCTCTAAGCTGAGATCAAAGAAAGGAGAGGTGCGAGATCAAAAACAAAATGTGAGAGAGGGGAAAGATCTTTGATGAAAGGGATGGGTAAGTAAACAAGTGAGACCCTTGGGATGAGATGAGGGGGATAGCATTCTCTCAATGAGGCAAGCGAAGGATTTGATCCGATAAAGAATATACATCCATAACCTCAGATGAATCTTGGTATCCTTAGGAAATGACTCGTATGAGTCCTCCAAAATAAATAAATAAATTACATCCTCAAGAAAATTTGACAAGAAAACTATACGCATATTTGTTAAAATGTTTTCCAATTTTATTAATTTTTTTAATCTAAATTATAATTAGAATTATTACCCCGAAGGTGTTATTTAAGGGGCCTACTCCTCTGGCAGCTTCATCGTCGGCCTCTGAGGAATGACCATCTTTCGATGTAATCCACTTGCATAAAAACGATAAAACAACAAGGTTAGTAATAAACGCATTTGTCAGTGATAGTTTAATGACAAGAAATGAAGGTTGATGGTGAATAATGGAGAGAAGTGAATCTCATTGAGTATTTGAACTGAATGTCATTGAATGAAGTGAATCTCATTGAAGTGAATCAATGTAATAATAATCCTTGAGAATTTAAACAAAACGTAGGTTCACTGGCTCACATCCGATAGTTGGGTATATAATTGTCTACTATAGAATCTATTATTTCGCCAGATTCCCAATAGTAAATATTGGCCATGTCGGCCAAATAATCGATACTAGTGTGTTACATTGTGGATTTTAATTTCGCGGTGAGGCAACGAATGTTCACCACAAATGAAGGCATTCTTAACTTTGTAATATCTCTGCAAATGACGGCCAGAATTAACGGGAGTGGGAATGTGATCGAAAGAAATTTGTTTTTGTCAAATAATGTTACCATTCTTAATTTCGGTTTCATTTCAAGTTTTTGCTTTAAAAACTTGAAAACTATAATTTGATTTAACTTTTAAGTAAGTGTGATAAATACGTGTGATACTAAACTATTTCTCTTATTAGTATTTTAGGTTGTTTTTTTTCATTATATTATTGATAATTTAACTTCATATTTTATTATTAAATTTCTTTAACATATATTCATTTATGTAATATGTTAAGCTAATATTATATACATAGTTTCATCTTAAATACATGGAATACAAAAATATACCTTTCAAATATGCTACAATCATTTTAACACAAAAGTTTGAGGTGTTTAGCTTTTTTATATTTTTATATTTATGTCAAACCGTGATGCCTCTTGGATTTATTATACATAAAGTTATATTAGGGTGTAATTTGGTATTGCATTTTAAATTATTTTAATTAATTATATATGTAGTTAAACTTTTTATTATTATTTATTTAGTTAAATATTTATATTTTTATAATAATAATTATAAATATTATAGGTTAACTTATATTTAAGGTATACATATTAAAAAAAAATGATTTTATAATAATAATGTAAATCTTATTAAAGAAGATTTATTTATGTTATGTTTAAGGTAAGGTATGAAGATTACAAAATAAATTATAACAAATTAATTAATTAATGTTATTTGATTTAATTGATATTTTCCTATGTTTAATTATATGTTTTGATATGTTATATACCAACCTAGATCCAAATTCTAGGTTCTATCGAGGGTGGAGATGGATTAATCTCACGAGGTGCAAACCTCTCTTGACAACTATTTTTTGAGTGCAATGCCTTAGGAGAGGTTTATTTATTGCCTTATTTATTTATTTATTTATTTATTAATATATGTTCCTTTAGATGGAAATACAAAATATGCTTTTAATGAGGATTTGACTTTGCGTTTATATATTTTCAACAGCCAAGGCAGACTATGGTTTCTCACAAACCACCATCAATTAAACGAATGGTATAGTCAAATATTTATATATTATCAACAGCCAAGGAAACCCATGGTTTCTTGCAAACCACCATCTCAAATATTTATATATTTTCAATGCCCAAGGAAGCCCATGGTTTCTCCCAAACTACCATCAACTAAACTTTGTTTAAAGAAAAAAACATTTGCACTAGTATATTAATATTATTTTATTTCATATCAATATCCTTTGTTTTATTTATTTAAAGCATAAGAGATTTATAATGGAAACAACATCACTTTTAATTTTAATTTTGTGTAGACCGACATGTTGGGTATAAAATTTATTATTATTTTATTAAAGCGGCACGTACAAATGTGACAACATCTCCCCCATACTCGGATGGAGAGTGCCTATCGATGCAAAAAGAGTCACGTATAAACATGACAACATCTCCCCCAAAAAAATAAAAATGTTTACTATATTTGAATATTAATTAACTTAAGATTAGCTAAATTTAGTTATATTGTATATTCAAATTCAATTTATATTTCAATAAGTTAATATTGTATATTGTAAGTCATTCTCTAATTGTCAATTCATTATCTTACTAGCCTCTAACCCTTAACTTACTAACCATCTAATTCATTCATCACATTTAACAATTAAACCATTAAATTCCTAACACATTAACCTTTTAAATTTAAGCCAAACATGAACTACTAACCCACTAACCCAAGCCGCTACCATGGACCCCCTAATAACTCACCAATTATCTATTAATACATTATTCTAAAATAACCCCAAACCACTACATAGTAACCTCCTCACCTAACCCCACTAACCAAAATACCACCTCATGATTTCCCCCTCATGATTGATCCACTAACTAACAAACCATTTAACCATTGGCTAACCAAACCATTAATATGCCTTAACCACATCCATATCGTTATCCATGATTGAGGCTACTAACCCACTAATATCTAACATGCTAAAATAAATTCTTTAAGCATTTTCCAACTAAACCCTTATAATAAAAAATCATCTTTCTTAATAACATACTTAAGGTTTTATAGAATGCATCAAGCATAATATTGAGAACAATATAACTATATCTATTTCAATTCAACATTTGCTTAAGAGGCAGTTTCTATGCAACTTTGATGTTAATTCCACTTGGTTTACATATGAAAGTAATAAATATATACTTGATGATGTATAATCCTAGGATTATGAGGCAAAAACGTTGAAGAATATGATGATATGAGGCTGAGACACGTGAAGTGTGCCTAGAAGTCTCCAAGCCTGGTCATTTTACTACATTTACAAACACAAAAAATAACATGACTCCTCACTCCTGAACCGACTTAAATCATTTAGTAGCCCAGGATCCGATCATGGATTCCATTGTCCACTATTTGTTTTGTATATATATAATCAGTTATATTTGGATTAAAAACCTACCTACGCAATTGAAATAAACTCCTCTCGTTTCGAATTCCATCAACTAGGTTACCATATAGACACGTTAATGTACCTCCCATGACACAAAAATTTACAGCAATCTTCCTTATATTTGCAGAATCCAAATGACAAAGACTTCCAATAGTTATAACTATGGCCTTCTTCTGCACATTGTAGTGATTAGCCCACAAGTAAAATGCCTTTGCCCTTGGCATCACTTCCAAAATAACAGCCTATGCAAACTTTGCTTTCCATGTTTTGTGAATATAAGTTGCATACCTATTATAGAAACATAACATTCACATAACCCATAAATTATTTTCCATTGTTGAATATGTTCACATTGTATAGTGTTCCATATATGTTGAAAATTGGCTATCGGATCATATCTAGAAATGAAAACCAAGAAGAAGGTTCCAAGAAGAACTTTTCATTTCCTTGTTCTAAGAAATTGAATCCATAGTGTGAGAGATCTTGGGTCAATAGTGCAAACTTTTGACACCCATGGATAGGTTGTGTCCACAATATGTACATTTTTATCACTTAACAATTGAATATCATGTACATATGATCCAATTGTAGGAAAAATAACCACACATCCCTTGTCAACAACATCCAATTGCTTTCCCTCATTTCCTACATGAATTGATTGGACATTGGCTTGCTCCAATCTGTGCAAATTTCTCATCAATAGGTAAGTATATTGGAGAAATCCTTAGGTATAAGCTCCAATCTCATGAGGACTAAAAAAAATCGAGCCTAGGCTTAAGTAATAGCTAAACAAGCAATAGTGTTACTACTTTTAACTCACAATGATGATAAAATTATTTATTATATTTGCATGCTTATGTTTAGAGTTTTTTTCTTTAAATTTCATCCACTACTATGCTTACCATAGATTAATTAGACTTGTTTTCAACACATAAACTTATATAATCTACATACATACAACTTTCTCTCATTTTTACAATATATCAAGGTTCTGTTCTACGTTTCATTTCCCCCTTTGAATGTATGCTAGTTAGATAATTTTTTCCATACAATTCAAACACACCCAACCATTGACAACCACAACTTTTACCATAAATAGGAAGAATAAGTGTGCTAAAACAACCAACTCTTTTTCCCCTATTTTCACCTCTCTTTTTCCCCTATTTTCACCTCTCTGTAGAAGTGCTCACCCTTTAACTCTCTCTCCCTAACATGACTTTGGTCCACATTCTCTATTCTGTCTCAACACTCTTGTTGTGCTCATTGTTGTGGAAACATCACCATTTTTCCAATAAATGGAAACGCCATTGTCATTACAATTGCAAGTCATCAGCATTTTTACAATAATTGGAAATCCCATGGCCATTACAATTGCAAGCTATCACCATTTTTCCAATAACTGGAAACGCCATCGCAATTACAATTGCAAGCCATCACCATTTTTCCAATAACTGGAAACGCCATCGCCATTACAATTGCAAGCCATCACCATTTTTACAATAACTGGGAACAACATCGCCATTACAATTGCAAGCCATCACCATTTTTACAATAACTGGAAACGACATCGCCATTACAATTGCAAATTGAAGAACATACAGAGAGAATAAAAAGGAGGCGGTGGGTACGACCAAGCTTAAGGAGGACGCCATGGCCAACTGATTATAACTCGGGGTTCTCCCATCATGTAAGGCTTCTACAGGACATTCGAGCTTAAATTTGAGCTCAAAACCCTATAATGATAGTAAAAGCAGTAGCAGAATGGGAAGCACAGAGGAGCCAAAGTGCAAGAGACGCCATAATAATTCTATTTCTCCTCTTCGTAGCCCGAGCTTCCTTCTTCTAAAGAAAAAAAGGTAAATATTACATATTTTTTTCTATCTTTGCTTATTTTTCTCTTTTTGGGAATCTCGAGGGTTTGAACCCTGGAATTTTGAGCTCCCACAATGGAACAAGCTATGGAGTTTAGAATTAGGTTTCTTGAGACAACCAGCTATGCTATTATTGTCAGTGATAACTTTTATTTTCTTTTACCCATTTCAGTTTATTAATTAGGTCAATTTCCAGAGAGTTTCAGTGCACGCATGAATTTTCAAAGGTAGCTAGTTAAGCTCCTAGGATTTGGTTTCGAAGTATTTTTCTTGTGTGTTCTGCGTGTCTCCTGTAATAACTTCCTGGGGTTATGGTATGCGGGTTACCGTGATAACGTGCATTTTATGTTATATATTATAACAGAGTAGCCATTTGTTCAGTTTATGTGAAAGGGATGCAATTTCCACAAACCCTAAATACTGGCCACAGTCTTGTAGTGCGGTTTTACAGGTATTGAATACCGGTTTCCACAATTGTCGTTGCAAGCCGGCTTAGCATTGGTCTTATTCTCTAGCTGTCTAAGCTAGGTTTAGGGTTGCTTCTGGTCTCTTCGGGACACAAAATAAAATTTCGGTAGTACCAGGTCAAGGGATAATTCGCCATGTTAATATTAGTTATTAGTACAATCCTAAAAGGATAGCAGAAGTGTATTTTAGGGACACTTCCTCAAATTTTAATCCAGTTTAGCTAACACCCTTATATGATCTGGCTTGACTCTTTCACGTTAGCTAACCTATATTGTTTTTGTGTTTTTAACTGTAACAATCAGAAACAATTTCCAAAGAGGTTCTGATTCACCAATGAAGATGATGGCCTTTGTGGCATTTCAAGCCTCCAACCAAGGTTCGATTCTTCGGGAGTATGAATAAGCAGTTCAGGTTAGGTGCAAGTCTGAACAGATTTTGATGGAAGATTACATCCATGTTACAGTAGTGTTGTGTTTAGTGATTTTCGTCTTGAGGGATTTTTTACCCACACTCACGGTGTCCAACTTCTTTGGTCTAGTTGTGATGCTTTTCTTCACATCTAAAAGATAAGAATATGAAAAGAGACCTTCCATGAAGTAGCTCCATAGCTCCTTTACGTTTTCTTTCTTTTTACCTTTCAAGCTACAAAATGGATGTTGGGATTTAAAGAAAGCCTAAATTTACTTTAGCTTTCGCATAATTATAAGTAGAATATTTGATAAATTCAATCTACCATTTTTTACAAGGGCTTCGTTGGTAACCAGT
The DNA here is from genome assembly GCA_001517045.1 of Pseudotsuga menziesii. Classification (NCBI taxonomy): domain Eukaryota; kingdom Viridiplantae; phylum Streptophyta; class Pinopsida; order Pinales; family Pinaceae; genus Pseudotsuga; species Pseudotsuga menziesii. The sequence continues at coordinate 132,550 of LPNX010402596.1, read as the reverse complement.
TTTAGCAGCTCAATTTTATAGGAGTCATCTCATGTTCTAAACACATGACCAAGCATATATCAAATGTCTCAAAATTTGCATGCTTGGACAACTTGGGGTTTGAATTACAATGGTTTTCAACTTTCTATTATATAGGAAAACTCAACAAATTCTACCATGATGAGTAAACTATGCTCTTTTTCGAAAGAGTAGTTCGTCTTTCATGTACTGCAGCATCTCTGGCTTGTGATTAAATTAAAAAAAATCCCAGTTGAGGTACTACTGGTAGGGTCACTCCCTGCATACTGCCATATAAAAATAAATTCCAGTAATTCCATCTCAAGAATTTTAATCATATATAAAAAATGATTGCTATTACTTAATTTAGGTGGTGGATAAAAGTACTAAGCATTCCATAATCTGATTGTTCTTGCATATTTTAGATCCATTGTTCAGTTAATGGACTAACTTTATTTCCAAAATAGAAGCAACATAGACTACACAATGGTTGAATACATCTTTCCAGCAAAAGTTGCTTCATTTTATTAGCTCAGTCAATCAAACCATTTATGTGGCCCATCTCTAGTAAATTCTAGTTGTTTTCCAGTTTGTAGTCGGGTTCTTAAGTAAATTTAGTATTGTTACTATTTATGTTTGTCATGTACTATCCCTGTGTGCCAGGATATATTCTTTTGAAGTTCTGATTTTTTTTCTTAACTTTATTCCATATGTTTATTTCAAGCGTGCTCTTCAAATTTAATCTTTTCACATCCCTTATTGAATAAGGGAATATGAATTCTCACTCAAATATTGGTAGGTTGATGCAGCAAATCTACAGTATCAGAATCAAAAACTCGCTCAGCAATAAGATGCTTAGAAAAATGAACTCCATGCCCTTGAGGGAAAGTTTAATTTACTCAAAATCAAACAAGCCTCCTATGATGACATATTGATTACAGTAAATAGCGCTTGAAATCAGGCATGTTTTCAGTTTCTTGTATGGATTTTGTTGTTTTGTTTTTGCTTTTAATTCTCTAATTATTCTGACAAGCTTTTGGATAACCGTTGGTAGAGGATTTGGGATTATTGGCAATATGTGCTAGTGGGAAGATAACTGGAGTTCAAGTTTTAGATCATTATCTGCCTAAAAAAGGTGACATTCAACATGAAAAGTATCAATGGTTATATTACCGACTATTATTAATAATTCTGACTTTTAATGTTATATATTTATATCTAATTTATTTTAAAATTTGTTTTTCAGAGAGCATTGCCTCATGTCATCCAGAAGAAACATTTTTGTATAAGGTTTTAGAAACAGGAGCAACTGAAAATAGTGGAACAAATGATATTACTAATCATGTTAAGAAAGCTCTTGATTTAAGGCATCCTTCGACCGTGAATATGATGAAATGTTTAGTAGAAGCATTTGATGACCAAAGAACCAAAAATGAAGAATTGTCAATGAGTCTCTGGGATAGGCTATCCATAGCTGGGAAATAACTGCAAACTTTATTTTCATTTTATGGAGGAAATAAGTCATGAAAAGTGTAGGGTGAATAGTAGTTGCTGTATAATCTCGGATATGTGATATTAATATATTTCAGTGTGAACCTGGAAGATTCCAGCAAACAACTGCTAAAAGTGTATGATGTATTAAGACAAGAAGTCAAGGAATTGCAGGCAGCAATGGATGCAGTTCACTTGAAACACAAACATTTTGCAAATGAGGTTTGGACGTTTCAAGATAGCCATGCAAGAAAACAATTCTTTTGTTGTTTGTAAAATCATTTTCTTAAATTAAAAGACAAATACTGTAACTAGGATCACAAGATACATCTGATGTAGAATATGAGAAACAAAGCCATCTATAATGTAATATCATGACCACTATTGAAAAGAGGATCACTTACAAGTGTCTACTTAGTTGAAGCAAAACAAAATAAACAAAATTAATTTAACTTGGTTTTTATTTTTCTTGGGTTTTTTAAATTAATTTACTAAAAATACACTTTGCATATAAACTTACTGGGACATTGTTTTCATTTTTGACTATTTCTCAGGTACCCAATTTATGAGTGTTGAAAAGCTTGGCCATATGCCATCAAGTCTACATATCAAAGCCCTATTTTTAAATTTTTTGATGTCTCTTTTAACAATCCTAAAAGAACCTTGCACAAAAGGCTGGTCTTCTGACAATGTTACAAGAAAATTTTCTTTTGGGAAAGACTCCTCTCCCTAAAATGCAAGCGAATATTTGAGAGTCTCACCCATACAGGTTAAATTTGAATCCATGGTCTTAGGATACTCTATATAAGACTTTACAGAAGCAATGAAAGTAAGAAAAAATATCAAGTTCAGAGAAGCTGATGTAAATCAATCAAAGCTGGTTGAACGACTGTAACGCCCATACAAATAATCTTCCAAGGTTTTTTCGCAGGTGAAAGATCTAAAATTTTACCTGGTGTGCTATTTGATACCACATCATCATCAACTCCAAGCATTGCAAGTGTTCGATGAGTTTGGATGTCACAACTCCCATACTTTGCTGCATATTCATCCTCAACCATTTCATCTATGTCTTTGGAAATTGCCAATTTCCTTTTGATCCAATAATCTAGCTCATCTCCTTCTCCTCGTAGTAATTTCAAAATCTGTGATGAAAAGTGACAAATAAACAATCAGGAAGAAAGAAGTTCAATTGCTTCAGAGCATTTATCCAATTTCAAAGTTTGACAAAGCAATTTTAATGCAAAGCTAGGCCGCTTCAATTGGGGAAATCAAAGCTTTCAATTTTGATCTGGCAATCCATATTTCAGCTAGGATAGGTATCCCTAGAAAAGATATATACTCTTAATTGAATTGGAGCCAAAGCATATATGATGGCTCTTTTTGTGTATGCTAGGAGGGGTAATTTGCATACTCAAGCTTTGTCCTGAGATATGATGTATTCCCTTTGTCCATTAATGAAATATAAGATGCATTTTCCAAAAATAGAAGACAAACAAAACTATGATAAATGGAGGTCATCATTGGCAATATGCAGGTCATTATTGGGAATTGGGGTTATCTCAAGTATGTGATTTTGATGACATGGAAATCACCGAGTCTCAACAAATGTTGGCAAAACTACAAGTGCAGTTTGTTTCTGCACAAGAATCAAAGCAACCATTAGAGTATGAATTATATGTTATGGGTTCACATAAATCAGATATAGAGGAAGATATTATGCAATTGGAGACCAAGAATACTAATATAGAAAGTGCACTTTCTGCAACCAAAGAAAAAGTTGAACTTATGCAAGGAAAACTTATCGAGTCTAAGCAAAAGGTAGAAAACTTGGAAGAGTAGCTTTCTTCTGCACAGGAATAAAAGTGTTTATCAGAGTATGAATTAGGAGATATGGCTTTACGTAAATCAGATATTGAATCTCAACTTCAGGATACTAAAAAATGAAATGAAAAATTTGTGTGAAAAAGTGGATGCTTTAAACTCAGAGCTCCAAGAAGAGAATAAACAACTCTTGGAATCAGGCATGTTTTCAGTTGTATGGATGGATTTTGTTGTTTTGTTTTTTCTTTTAATTCTCTAATTATTCTGGAAGGCTTTGGATAACAGTTGGTAGAGGATTTGCGATTATTGGTAATGCGTGCTAGTGGGAAGACAACTGGAGTTCCAGTCTTAGATAATTAATGGCCTTCAAAAGGTGATATTCAAAATGAAAAGGATCAATAATTAACATTACGGACTATTATTAATCATGCTAAATTTTAAAGTTATATGGTTATATCTAATTTATTTTAAACTTTGTTTTTTAGAGAGCATTGCCTCATGTCATCTAGAAGAAACATTTTTGTATCGGCTTTTAGAAACAGGGGCAACTTAAAACTGTGGAGCAAATGATCTTACTAATCATGTTAAGTAAGATCTTGATTTAAGGCGTGCTTCGACCGTGAATATGATGAAATATTTAGTAGAAGCAATTGATGAAAAAAGAGCCCAAAATGAAGAATTGTGATTGAGTCTCTAGGATAGGCTATCCACAAATGGTAAATAACTGCAGACTTTATTTGCATTTTATGGAGGCAAGAAGTCAGGAAGAATGTAGGTCAAATAGTAGTTGTTGTATAACCTCAGATCTGTGATATTAATATATTTTAGTGTGAACTTGGCAGAGTCCAGCAAACAACTGCCAAAAGTGGATGGTGGATTAAGACAAGAAGTCAAGGAATTGCGAGCAAGAATGGATGCACCTCACTTCAAACATAGAAATTTTGCAAATTAGGTTTCGACGTTTCAATATAGGTTTGGACGTTTCAATATAGACATGCAAGAAAACAATTCTTTTGTTGTTTGTAAAATCGTTTTCTTAAATTAAAACATAGATCATGTAACTAGGATCACAAGATAAATCTGATGTAGAATATGAGAAACAAAGCCATCTAAAATGTACTATCATGACCACTATTGAAAAGAGGATCACTTGCAAGTGTCTACTTAGTTGAAGCAAAGAAAAATAGACAAAATTGATTTACCTTGGATTTTCTTTTCCTTGGGTTTTTCAAATTAATTTACTAAAAAGTCACTTTGCATATAAACTTACTGAAACATTTTTTTCATTTTTTACCATTTCTAAGGTACCCAATTTATGAGTGTTGAAAATATTGGCCATATGCCATCATGTATGCATGTCAAAACCCTATTTTTAAAGTATTTGATGTCTCTTTTAACAATATTAAAAGAACCTGGAACAAAAGGTTGGCCTTATAATAATTTTACAAGAGAATTTTCTTTTGGACATGCCTCCTCTCCCTAAAATTCAAGGGAGGATTCAAGAGTCTCACCCATACATGTTAAATTTGAATCCATGGTTTTAGGATACTCTAAATAAGCCTTCACAAAAGCAATGAGAGTAAGAAAAATTATGAAGTTCAAAGAAGCTGATGTAAATCAATCAAAGTTGGTTGAACGACTGTAACGCCTGTAAAAATAATCTTCCAAGTTTTTTTTCTCAGGTGAAAAATCTAAACTTTGACCTAGTCTACTATTTGATACCACATCATCATCAGCCCCAAGAATTGCAAGTGTTCGGTGAGTTTGGATGTCACAACTCCCAGAATTTGCTGCATATTCATCCTCAACCACTTCATCTATGTCTTTGGAAATTGCCAATTGCCTTTTGGTCCCAATAATTTATCTCATCTCCTTCTCCCATAGTAATTTCAAAATATGTGATGACAAGTGATAGACAAACAATTAGGAAGAAATAATTTCAAGTCCTTCCATGAACATTTATCCAAGTTCGAAGTTTGACAAAGCAAATTTAATGCAAAGCTAGGCCACTTCAATTGGGGAAATCAAAAGTTTCAATTCAGATCTAGCAATCCAGATTTCAGCTAGGATAGGTATCCCTATAAATGATATATACTCCTAATTGAATTGGAGCCAAAGCAAATATCTTGGCTCTTTTTACGTAAGCTAGGAGGGGTAATTTGCATACTAAAGCTTTTTGGCCTGAGATATGATGTATTCCCTTTTGTCCATTAATGAAAAATAAGATTCATTTTCCAAATACAGAAGACAAAGAAAACTATGATAAATGGAGTTCATTATTGGCAATATGGAGGTCATTATTGGAAATTGCGGTTATCTTAGGTATGTGATTTTGACGACATGGAAACCACTGAGTCTGAACAAATGGTGGAAAAAGTGCAAGCGCAACTTGTTTCTGCATAGGAATCAAAGAATTCATTAGAGTATAAATTAGATGTTATGGCTTCACATAAATCATATATAGAGGAAGAGCTTATGCAACTTAATACCAACAATACTGATCTAGAAAGTGCACTGTCGGCAACCAAAGAAAAAAATGAACTTATGTAAGACCAACTTACTGAGTATGAACAAAAGGTGGAAAACATGGAAGAGTAGCTTGCTTCTGCACATGAATCAAAGCATTTATCAGAGTATGAATTAGGAACTATGGCTTTATGTAAATTAGATATTGAATGTCAACTTAGGATACTGAAAATGGAGGAAAAATTTGTGTGAAAAAGTGGATGCTTTAGAGTCATAGCTTCAAGAAGAACGAATGTGCTGCCAATATACCATGACCAAGTACAATGCTTTACAAGAGCATTTAAAAAGGTTAGTAGCATTGCTGTAATCTCATTTTCATGAAATGATTATGTTTATTTGCAAAGATATGTGAAGTGCTATAAGGATCCTTTTCATACATTTAGTATGTCCTTAGGTGGGTTTTCATCCAGAGTATATAATATAATCCTAGTATTATGTCTCCATGATCACACAGAAAGGAACGTGATTTTGAATATTCCAAAAACTCAGTTCTAGATGAGGATATAAAGAAGAGACAAGTATTTACTATTAACCACCTAGAAGTGCTGAAGAACTCATTATTCGCTATGAGCAATTTCATTTCTCATTTTTTTTCTCAAGATATGTGTCTCAAATTTTCAGTACACATTCACCCTTTTGTTTTGCTATTTATTGAGCTATAAGAAATGGATATGTGTATAGATTTACATTGAAATATTTTGAGTGCACTGCTTATTCATCGTTAAAATGATACTTAGCATTTCATCAGAATTATGAGATTTCAAGAAGAATATATTGCACGAATGTCTATATAATGGATGTTTTGTTTTTCCAGCTTAGTTGAAAAAAGAAAACTAGATCTGAAAAGGTTTCAAAACACAACTTATAATAAAGGTTTAAGGGGGTCTCTGAAAAAAGGGGGCCTCTAAATCCATCTGCAATGTTAAAATTTAGTAAATTCTAACATATATATATATAATATATATTTACATATCCAAATAAGGGAAAGAGAACACATTAAGGAAACATGACATGGGATGCCATTGCTCTAAGGATCCCTTCAATGGTTTTATGCCTACCCGTCGAAATATTGAACATTGTTTAAACATGAAGTTGTGAAAGGGTCGATGAGGGACTTCTCAAACACAAACTTTTCACAGGGAGAACAATCTGTGCCAATCCACCTCCATTTTGAGAATGGCACTCCTCATGACTAAACTCTCACAAGAACGAAGTAAGTAATGGTGAGAAGGAGTCAAAATCTCTAAGCTGATATCAAAGAAAGGAGAGGTGCGAGATCAAAAACAAAATGTGAGAGAGGGGAAAGATCTTTGATGAAAGGGATGGGTAAGTAAACAAATGAGACACTTGTGGTGAGATGAGGGGGAGAGCATTCCCTCACTGAGGCAAGCGAAAGATTTGATCCGATAAAGAATATACATCCATAACCTTGGATGAATCTTGGTATCCTTAGGAAATGATTCTTATGAGTCCAAACTAAATAAATAAATTACATCCTCAACAAAATTTGACAAGAAAACTATACACATATTTGTTAAAACGTTTTCCAATTTTATTAATTTTTTTAATCTAAATTATAATTAGAATTATTACCCCAAAGGTGTTATTTAAGGGGCCTGCTCCTTTGGCAGCTTCATCGTCTGTCGACGGCCTGTGAGGAATGACCATCTTTCGATGTAATCCACTTGCATAAAAATGATAAAACAACCAGGTTAGTAATAAACACATTTGTCAATGATGGTTTAATGGCAAGAAATGAAGGTTGATGGCGAATAATGGAGAGAAGTGAATCCCATTGAGTATTTGAACTGAATGTCATTGAATGAAGTGAATCAATGTAATAATAATCCTTGAGAATTTAAACAAAACGTAGGTTCACGGGCTCACATCCGATAGTTGGGTATATAATTGTCTACTATAGAATCTATTATTTCGTCAGATTCCCAATAGTAAATATTGGCCATGTCGGCCAAATAATCGATACTAGTGTGTTACACTATGGATTTTAATCTCGCGGTGAGGCAACGAATGTTCACCACAAATGAAGGCATTCTTAACTTTGTAATATCTCTGTAAATGATGGCCAGAATTAACGCGAGTGGGAATGTGACCGAAAGAAAAAAAACTTTGTCAAATAGTGTTACCATTCTTAATTTCGGCTTCATTTCAAGTTTTTGCTTTAAAAACTTGAAAACTATAATTTGATTTAGCTTTTAAGTAAGTGTGATACTAAAGTATTTCTCTTATTAGTATTTTAGGTTGTGTTTTTCATTATATTATTGATAACTTAACTTCATATTTTATTATTAAATTTCTTTAGCATATATTCATTTATCTAATATGTTAAGCTAATATTATATACATAGTTTCATCTTAAATACATGGAATACAAAAATATACCTTTCAAATATGCTACAATCATTTTAACACAAAAGTCTGAGGTGTTTAGCTTTTTTATATTTTTATATTTATGTCAAACGGTCATACCTATTGGATTTATTATACATAAAGTTATATTAGGGTGTAATTTGGTATTGCATTTTAAATTATTTTAATTAATTATGTACGTAGTTAAACTTGTTATTATTATTTATTTAGTTAAGTATTTATGTTTTTATAATAATAGTTATAAATATTATAGGTTAACTTATATTTAAGGTATACATATTAAAAAATAAATTTATTTTATAATAATAATGTAGATCTCTTTATTAAAGAAGATTTATTTATGTTATGTTTAAGGTAAGGTATGAAGATTACAAAATAAATTATAACAAATTAATTAACTAATGTTATTTGATTTAATTGATATTTTCCTATGTTTAATTATATGTTTTGATATGTTATATACTAGCCTAGATCCAAATCCTAGGCTCTATCAAGGGTGGAGAGGGATCAATCTCTCGAGGTTAAAACCTCTCTTGACAACTTTTTTTTGAGTGCAATACCTTAAGAGAGGTTTATTTATTTCCTTATTTATTTATTTATTAATATATGTGCCTTTAGATGGAAATATAAAATATGCTTTTAATGAGGATTTGACTTTGCGTTTATATATTTTCAATAGCCAAGGAATCCTATGGTTTCTCACAAACCACCATCAATTAAACGAATGGTATAGTCAAATATTTATATATTTTGAACACCCAAGGCATCCCATGGTTTCTTGCAAACCACCATCTAAAATATTTATATATTTTCAACGCCCAAGGAAGCCCATGGTTTCTCCCAAACCACCATCAATTAAACTTTGTTTAAAGAAAAAAACATTTGCACTAGTATATTAATACTATTTTATTTCATATCAATATCATTTGTTTTATTTATATAAAGGATAAGATATTTATAATGGAAACAAAATCACGTTTAATTTTAATTTTGTGTAGGCCGACATGTTGTGTATAAAATTTATTATTATTTTATTAAAGCGTCACATACAAATGTGACAACATCTCCCCCATACTGGGATGGAGAGCGCCTCTCGACGCCAAAAGAGTCATGTATAAACATGACAACATCTTCCCCACAAAATAAAAATGTTTACTATATTTAAATATTAATTAACGTAAGATTAGTTAAATTTAGTTATATTGTATATTCAAATTAAATTTATATTTCAATAAGTTAATATTGTATATTGTAACTCATTCTCTAATTGTCAATTCATTATCTTACTAGCCTCTAACCCTTAACTTACTAACCATCGAATTCATTCATCACATTTAACAATTAAACCATTAAATTCCTAACACATTAACCTTTTAAATTTAAACCAAGCATGAACTACTAACCCACTAACCCAAGTCACTACCATGAACCCCCTAATACCTCACCAATTATCTATTAAGCCATTATTCTAAAATAACCCCAAACCACTACATAGTAACCTCCTCACCTAACCCCACTAACCAACAGACCACCTCATGATTCCCCCCTCATGATTGATCCACTAACTCACAAACCATTTAACCATTGACTAACCAAACCACTAATATGCCTTAACCACATCCATATTGTTATCCATGATTAAGGCTACTAACCCACTAATATCTAACATGCTAAAATAAATTCTTTAAGCATTTTCCAACTAACCCCTTATAATAAAAAATCATCTTTCTTGATAACATACTTAAGGTTGTATAGAATGCATCAAGCATAATATTGGGAACAATATAACTATATCTATTTCCATTCAACATTTGCTTAAGAGGCAAGTTCTATGCAACTTTGATGTTAATTCCACTTGTTTTACATATGAAAGTAATAAATATATACTTGATGATGTATGATCCTAGGATTATGAGGCAAAAACGTTGAAGAATATGATGATATGAGGCTGAGACACATGAAGTGCACCTAGAAGTTTCCAAGGCTGTTCATTTTACTACATTTACAAACACAAAAAATAACATGACTCCTCACTCCTGAACTGACTTAAATCATTTAGTAGCCAAAGATCTGATCATGGATTCCATTGTCCACTATTCATTTTGCATATATATAATCAGTTATATTTGGATTAAAAACCTCCCTACGCAATTGAAATAAACTCATGTCGTTTGGAATTCCATCAACTAGGTTACCATTTACACACATTAATGTACCTCCCATGACACAAAAATTTACAGCAATCTTCCTTATATTTGCAGAATCCAAATGACAAAGACTTCCAATAGTTGTAACTATGGCCTTCTTCTACACATTGTAGTGATTAGCCCGCACATAAAATACCTTTGCCCATGGAACCACTTCCAAAATAACAGCCTATGCAAACTTTGATTTCCATGCTTTGTGAATATAAGTTCCATACCTATTATAGAAACATAACATTCACATAACGCACAATTGTTTTCCATTGTTGAATATGTTCACGTTGTATAGTGTTCAATATATGTTGAAAATTGGCTATCAGATCATATCTAGAAATGAAAACCAAGAAGAAGGTTCCAAGAAGAACTTTTCATTTCCTTGTTCTAAGAAATTGAATCCATAGTGTAACAGATCTTGGGTCAAAAGTGCAAACTTTAGACACCCATGGATAGGTTGTGTCCACAATATGTACATTTTTATCACTTAACAATTGAATATCATGTACATATGATCCAATTGTAGGCAAAATAACCACACATTCCTTGTCAACAACATCCAATTGCTTGCCCTCATTTCCTACATGAATTGATTGGACATTGACTTGCTCCAATCTGTGCAAATTTCTCATCAATAGCTAAGTATATTGGAGAACTCCTTAGGTATAAGGTCGAATCTCATAAGGAATGAAAAAAATCGAGCCTAGGCTTAAGTAATAGCTGAACAAGCAATAGTGTTACTACTTTTAACTCACAATGATGATAAAATTATTTATTATATTTTCATGCTTATGTTTAGAGTTTTTTCTTTAAATTTCATCCACTACTATGCTTACCATAGATTAATTAGACTTGTTTTCAACACATAAACTTATATAATCTACATACATACAACTTTCTCTCATTTTTACAATATATTGAGGTTGTCTTTGACGTTTCATTTCCCCTCTTTGAAAGTATGCTAGTTACATAATTTTTTCCATACAATTCAAGCACACCCAACCATTGAATACTGCAACTTTTACCATAAATAGGAAGAATAAGTGTACTAAAACAACCAACTCTTTTTCCCTATTTTCACCTCTCTCTAGAAGTGCTCACCCTTTAACTCTCTCTCCCTAACATGACTTTGGTCCACATTATCTATTCTATCTCAACACTCTTGTTGTGCTCATTGTTGTGGAAACATCGCCATTTCTCCAATAAATGGAAACGCCATCGTCATTACAGTTGCAAGCCATCACCATTTTTCCAATAATTGGAAATCCCAGCGCCATTACAATTGCAAGCTATCACCATTTTTCTAATAACTGGAAATGCCATCATGATTACAATTGCAAGCCATCACCATTTTTCCAATAACTGGAAACGCCATCGCCATTACAATTGCAAGCCATCGCCATTTTTCCAATAACTGGAAAAGTCGTCGCCATTACAATTGCAAACCAAAGAACATACAGAGAGAATAAAAAGGAGGCGGTGGGTACGACCAAGCTTAAGGAGGATGCTATGGCCAACTCATTATAACTCGGGGTTCTCCCAGCATGTAAGGCTTCTATAGGACATTCGAGCTTAAATTTGAGCTCAAAACTCTATAATGATAGTAAAAGCAGTAGCAGAATGGGAAGCACAGATGAGCCAGAGTGCAAGAGATGCCATAATAATTCTATTTCTCCTCTTCGCAGCCCGAGCTTCCTTTTTCTGAAGAAAAAAAGGTAAATATTACATTTTTTTTCTATCTTTGTTTATTTTTCTCTTTTTGGGATTCTTGAGGGTTCGAACCCTGGAATTTTGAGCTCCCAAAATGGAACAAGCTATGGAGTTTAGAATTAGGTTTCTTGAGACAATCGGCTATGCTATTATTGTCAGTGATAACTTTTATTTTCTTTTACCCGTTTGAGTTTATTAATTAAGTCAATTTCGAGATAGTTTCAGTGCACGCATGAATTTTCAAAGGTAGCTAGTTAAGCTCCTGGGATTTGGTTTCGAAGTATTTTTCTTGTGTGTTCTACGTGTCTCCTGTAATAACTTCCTGGGGTTATGGTATGCAGGTTACCGTGATAAAGTGCATTTTATGTTCTATATTATAACAGAGTAGCCATTTGTTCGGTTTATGTGAAAGGGATGCAATTTCCACAAACCCTCAATACCGACCATAGTCTTGTAGTGAGGTTTTACAGGTATTGAATACCAGTTTTCAAATTTGTCATTGCAAGCCGGCTTAGCATGGGTCTTATTCTCTAGCTGCCTAAGCTAGGTTTAGGGTTGCTTCTGGTCTCTTCGGGACACAAAATAAAATCTTGGTAGTACCAGGTCAGGGGATAATTTGCCATGTTAATATTAGCTATTCGTACAAGCCTAAAAGGATAGCAGAAGTGTATTTTAGGGACACTTCCTCGAATTTTAATCCAGTTTAGCTAACACCCTTATATGATATGGCTTGACTCTTTCACGTTAGCTAACCTATATTGTTTTTGTGTTTCTAACTGTAACAATCAGAAACAATTTCCAAAGAGTTTCTGCTTCAGCAATGAAGATGATGGCCTTGGTGGCATTTCAGACCTGCAACCAAGGTTCGATTCTCCAGGAGTATGAATAAGGAGTTCGGATTAGGTGCAAGTCTGAACAGATTTTGATGGAAGATTACATCCATGTTATAGTAGTGTTTTGTTTAGTGATTTTCCTCTTGAGGGATTTTTTAACCCACACTCGTGGTGTCCAACTTCTTTGGGCCAGTTGTAATGCTTTTCTTCACATCTAAAAAATAACAATATGAGAAGAGACCTTCTATGAAGTAGCTCCATATCTCCTTTACGTTTTCCTGCTTTTTACCTTTCAAGCTACAAAATGGATGTTGGGATTTAAAGAAAGCCTAAATTTACTTTATCTTTCGCATAATTATAAGTAGAATATTTGATAAATTCAATCTACCATTTTTTACAAGGGCTTCGTTGGTAACTAGTTTTAGCATCTCAAATTTATAGGAGTCACCTCATGTTCTAAACACATGACCAAGCATAGATCCAATGTCTCAGAATTTGCATGCTTAGACAACCTGGGGTTTGAATTACAATGGTTTTCAACTTTCTATTATACAGGAAAACTCAACAAATTCTACCATGATGAGTTAACTATGCTCTTTTTGAAAGAGTAGTTCGTCGTTCATGTCGTGCAGCATCTCCGGCTTGCGATTAAATTAAAAAAAATCCTAGTTGAGGTACTATTGGTAGGGTCACTCCCTGCATACTACCATATAAAAATAAATTCCATTAATTCCATCTTAAGAATTTTAATCATATATAAAAATTGATTGCTATTACTTAATTTAGGTGCTGGATAAAAGTACTAAGCATTCCATAATATGATTGTTCTTGCATATTTTGGATCCATTGTTCAATTAATGGACTAACTGTATTTCCAAAATAGAAGCAACATATACTGCCCTATGGTTGAATACATCTTTCTAGGAAAAGTTGCTTCATTTTATTAGCTCGGTCAATCAAACCATTTTCGTGGCCCATCTCTAGTAAATTCTAGTTGCTTTCTAGTTTGTAGTCGGGTTCTTAAGTAAATTTAGTATTGTTACTGTTTATGTTTGTCATGTACTATCCCTGTGTGCCAGGATATATTCTTTTGAAGTTCTGATTTGTTTGCTTAACTTTATTCCATCTGTTTATTTCAAGCGTGCTCTTCAAATTTAATCTTTTCACATCCCTTATTGAATAAGGGAGTATGAATTCTGACTCAAATATTGGTAGGTTGATGTAACAGTTCTATAGTATCATAATAAAAAACTCGCTCAGCAATTAGATGCTCAGAAAAATGAACTCCATGCCCTTGAGGGAAAGTTTAATTTACTCAAAATCAAACAAGCCTTCTATGATGACATATTGATTACAGTAAATAGCGCTTGGAATCAGTCATGTTTTCAGTTTCTTGTATGGATTTTGTTGTTTTGTTTTTGCTTTTAATTTTCTAATTATTCTGACAAGCTTTTGGATAACAGTTGGTAGAGGATTTGGGATTATTGGCAATACGTACTAGTGGGAAGACAATTGGAGTTCAAGTTTTAGATAATTATCGGCCTAAAAAAGGTGACATTCAACATGAAAAGTATCAATAATTATATTACCGACTATTATTAATAATTCTGACTTTTAAAGTTATATGGTTATATCTAATTTATTTTAAAATTTGTTTTTCAGAGAGCATTGCCTCATGTAATCGAGAAGAAACATTTTTGTATAAGGTTTTAGAAACAGGGGCAACTGAGAAAACAGTGGAACAAATGATATTACTAATCATGTTAAGAAAGCTCTTGATTTAAGGCATGCTTCGACTGTGAATATGATGAAATGTTTAGTATAATCAATTGATGACCAAAGAGCCAAAAAAGAAGAATTGTCATTGAGTCTCCGGGATAGGCTATCCACAGATGGTAAATAACTGCATACTTTATTTGCTTTTTATGGAGGAAAGAAGTCATGAAAAGTGTAGGGTGAATAGTAGTTGTTGTATAATCTCAGATCTGTGATATTAGTATATTTTGGTGTGAACCTAGAAGATTCCAACAAACAACTGCTAAAAGTGGATGATGGATTAAGACAAGAAGTCAAGGAATTGCGGGCAGCAATGGATGCACTTCACTTGAAACACAAACATTTTGCAAATTAGGTTTGGAGGTTTCAAGATAGCCATGCAAGAAAACAAATCTTTTATTGTTTGTAAAATCATTTTCTTAAATTAAAAGACAAATCCTGTAACTAGGATCACAAGATACATCTGATGTAGAATATGAGAAACAAAGCCATCTATAATGTACTATCATGACCACTATTGAAAAGAGGATCACTTACAAGTGTCTACTTAGTTGAAGCAAAGCAATATAGACAAAATTAATTTACCTTGGTTTTTATTTTCCTTCGGTTTTTCAAATTAATTTACTAAAAATACACTTTGTATATAAACTTACTAAGACATTGTTTTCATTTTTTACTATTTCTCAGGTACCCAATTTATGAATGTTCAAAAGCTTGGCCATATGCCATCAAGTCTGGATATCAAAGCCCTATTTTTAAATTCTTTGATGTCTCTTTTATCAATCTTAAAAGAACCTTGCACAAAAGGTCGGTCTTCTGATAATGTTACAAGAAAATTTTCTTTTGGGCATGACTCCTCTCCCTAAAATGCAAGGGAATATTTGGGAGTCTCACCCATACAGGTTAAATTTGAATCCATGGTCTTAGGATACTCTATAGAAGACTTCACAGAAGCAATGAAAGTAAGAAAAAATATCAAGTTCAAAGAAGCTGATGTAAATCAATCAAAGCTGGTTGAACGACTGTAACGCCCATACAAATAATCTTTCGAGGTTTTTTCGCAGGTGAAAGATCTAAAATTTTACTTGGTGTGCTATTTGATACCACATCATCATCAGCTCCAAGCATTGCAAGTTTTAAATGAGTTTGGATGTCACAACTCCCATAATTTGCTGCATATTCATCCTCAACCACTTCATCTATGTCTTCAGAAATTGCCAATTGCCTTTTGGTCCAATAATTTAGCTCATCTCCTTCTCCTCGTAGTAATTTTAAAATCTATGATGAAAAGTGACAGAAAAACAATCAAGAAGAAAGAAGTTCAATTGCTTCCATGAGCATTTATCCAAGTTCAAAGTTTGACAATGCAATTTTAATGCAAAGCTAGGCTACTTCAATTGGGGAAATCAAAACTTTCAATTTTGATCTGGAAATCCATATTTCAGCTAGGATAGGTATCCCTAGAAAAGATATATACTCTTAATTGAATTGGATCCGAAGAATATATGATGGCTCTTTTTGCGTATGCTAGGAGGGGTAATTTGCATACTCAAGCTTTGTCCTGAGATATGATGTATTCCCTTTGTCCATTAATGAAATATAAGATGCATTTTCCAAAAAAAGAAGACAAAGAAAACAATGATAAATGGAGGTCATCATTGGCAATATGGAGGTCATTATTGGGAATCGGGGTTATCTCAGGTATGTGATTTTGATGACATGGAAATCAGCGAGTCTGAACAAATGTTGGCAAAACTACAAGTGCAGCTTGTTTCTGCACAAGAATCAAAGTAGCCATTAGAGTATGAATTAGATGTTATGGCTTCACATAAATCAGATATAGAGGAAGAGATTATGCAATTGGAGACTAAGAATACTAATCTAGAAAGTGCACTTTCTGCAACCAAAGAAAAAATTGAACTTATGCAAGGCAAACTTACCGAGTCTAAACAAAAGGTGGCAAACTTGGAAGAGCAACTTTCTTCTGCATAGGAATAAAAGTGTTTATAAGAGTATGAATTAGGAGCTATGGCTTTACGTAAATAAGATATTTAATCTCAACTTCAGGATACTGAAAATGAGATGAAAAAATTGTGTGAAAAAGTGGATGCTTTAAACTCAGAGCTCCAAGAAGACAGTAAACAACTCTTGGAATCAGGCATGTTTTAAGTTGTATGTATGGATTTTGTGTTTTTTTTTTTTAATTCTCTAATTACTCTGGAAAGCTTTGGATAACAGTTGGTAGAGGATTTGGGATTACTGGTAATGCGTGCTAGTGGGAAGACAACTGGAGTTCCAGTTTTAGATAATTAATGGCCTTCAAAAGGTGATATTCAACATGAAAAGTATCAATAATTAACATTACGGACTATTATTAATCATGCTATATTTTAAATTTATATGGTTATATCTAATTTATATTAAAATTTGTTTTTCAGAGAGCATTTCCTCATGTCATCCAGAAGAATCATTTTTGTATCGGCTTTTAGAAACAGGGGCAACTTAAAGGAGTGGAGCAAATGATCTTACTAATCATGTTAAGAAAGCTCTTGATTTAAGGCGTGCTTCGACCGTGAATATGATGAAATATTTAGTAGAAGCAATTAATGAAAAAAGAGCCAAAAATGAAGAATTGTCATTGAGTCTTTGGGATAGGCTATCCACAGATGGTAAATAACTGCAGACTTTATTTGCATTTTATGGAGACAAGAAGTCATGAAAAGTGTAGGTCAAATAGTAGTTGATGTATAATCTCAGATCTGTGATATTAATATATTTTAGTGTGAACTTCGCAGATTCCAGCAAACAACTACTAAAAGTGGATGGTGGATTAAGACAAGAAGTCAAGGAATTGCGAGCAAGAATGGATGCACCTCACTTCAAATATAGACATTTTGCAAATGAGGTTTGGACGTTTCAAGATAGACATGCAAGAAAACATTGCTTTTGTTGTTTGTAAAATAATTTTCTTAAATTAAAACATAGATCATGTAACTAGGATCACAAGATACATCTCATGTAGAATATGAGAAACAAAGCCATCTACAATGTACTATCATGACCACTATTGAAAAGAGGATCACTTGCAAGTCTCTACTTAGTTGAAGCAAAGCAAAATAGACAAAATTGATTTACCTTGGGTTTTCTTTTCCTTGGGTTTTTCAAATTAATTTACTAAAAAGACACTTTGCATATAAACTTACTGAGACATTGTTTTCATTTTTTACCATTTTTCAGGTACCCAATTTATGAGTGTTGAAAATCTTGGCCATATGCCATCAAGTCTGCATGTCAAAACCCTATTTTTAAATTTTTTGATGTCTCTTTTAGCAATATTAAAAGAAGCTTGCACAAAAGGTTAGCCTTCTAATAATTTTAGAAGAGAATTTTCTTTTGGACAAGCCTCCTCTCCCTAAAATTCAAGGGAGGATTCAGGAGTCTCACCCATACATGTTAAATTTGAATCCATGGTTTTAGGATACTCTAAAGAAACCTTCACAGAAGCAATGAGAGTAAGAAAAATTATCAAGTTCAGAGAAGCTGATGTAAATCAATCAAAGTTGGTTGAACGACTGTAACGCCCATACAAATAATCTTCCAAGTTTTTTTTCGCAAGTGAAAGATCTAAACTTTAACCTGGTCTGCTATTTGATACCACATCATCATTAGCCCCAAGAATTGCAAGTGTTAGGTGAGTTTGGATGTCACAACTCCCAGAATTTTCTGCATATTCATCCTCAACCACTTCATATATGTATTTGGAAATTGCCAATTTCCTTTTGGTCCCAATAATTTATCTCATCTCCTTCTCCCATAGTAATTTCAAAATATGTGATGACAAGTCACAGACAAACAATTAGGAAGAAATAATTTCAAGTGCTTCCATGAACATTTATCCAAGTTCAAAGTTTGACAAAGCAAATTTAATGCAAAGCTAGGCCACTTCAATTGGGGAAATCAAAAGTTTCAATTCAGATCTAGCAATCCAGATTTCAGCTAGGATAGCTATCTATAGAAATGATATATACTCCTAATTGAATTGGAGCCAAAGCAAATATGTTGGCTCTTTTTACGTAAGCTAGGAGGGGTAATTTTCATACTAAAGCTTTTTGTCCTCAGATATGATGTATTCCCTTTTTTCCATTAATGAAAAATAAGATTCATTTTCAAAAAATAGAAGACAAAGAAAACTATGATAAATGGAGGTCATTATTGGAAATTGCGGTTATCTCAGGTATGTGATTTTGACGACACAGAAATCACTAAGTTTGAACAAATGGTGGAAAAAGTGCATGCACAACTTGTTTCTGCACAAGAATCAAAGCATTCATTAGAATATAAATTAGATGTTATGGCTTCACATAAATCAAATATAGAGGACGAGCTTATGCAACTTGAGACCAACAATACTGATCTAGAAAGTGCATTGTTTGCAACCAAAGAAAAAAATGAACTTATGTAAGACCAACTTACTGATTCTAAACAAAAGGTGGAAAACTTGGAAGAGTAGCTTGCTTCTGCACATGAATCAAAGCATTTATCAGAGTATGAATTAGGAGCTATGGCTTTACGTAAATTAGATATTGAATGTCAACTTAGGATACTGAAAATGAGATGAAAAATTTGTGTGAAAAAGTGGATGCTTTAGAGTCATAGCTTCAAGAAGAAAGAATGTGCTTCCAAGATACCACGACCAAGTACAATGCTTTACAGGATCAGTTACAAAGGTTAGTAGCATTGCTGTAATCTCATTTTCAAGACAGGATTATGTTTATTTGCAAAGATATGTGAAGTGCTATAAGGATCATTTTCATACATTTAGTATGTCCTTAGGTGGGTTTTCATCCAGAGTATATAATCTAATCCTAGTAGTATGTTTCCATGATCACACAGAAAGGAACACGATTTTGAATATTCCAAACACTCATTTCTGGATGAGGATATAAAGCAGAGACAAGTATTTACTATTAACCACCTAGAAGTGCCGAAGAACTCATTATTAGCTATGAGCAATTTCATTTCTCAATTTTTTTCTCAAGATATGCGTCTCAAATTTTCAATACACATTCACCCTTTTGTTCTGCTATTTATTGAGCTATAAGAAATGGATATGTGTATAGAGTTACATTGAAAGATTTAGACTTCACTACTTATTCATTGTTAAAATGATACTTAGCATTTCATCAGAATTATGAGATTTCAAGAAGAATATATTGCATTAATGTCTATCTAATTGATTTTTTGTTTGTCCAGCTCAGTTGAAAAAAGAAAACTAGATTTGAAAATGTTTAAAAACACAACTTAGAATAAATTTGGACTTTAAGTGTACCACCAATCCTTCATTAGTGGAAACTATCCAATTTAAGGAAAAAATAGACAGTAATCTGATATTGGTTCTCATATAAACATCCTTGACAACCTAGAGAGGTAGATCCATATCTAACCGTGTCAACCCATAGAGGTAGACCCATCTCTAAATGGATCATTATTCCAAATTAAACACATTGGAAAATGGAAATTGGTGAAAATTTTCATTTATCTTATACAACGTAAACTGGTTCATTCAATTATAGGTCAGTGGAGAGGTGACCATATTCTGTTAAGTGCATATCATAGGATTTAATCTGAAAATGAGGATTCCTTTCATTGAACACATTGCATTTGTCTACCTTTTTCATGATAAAACTTCAATCTCATATAGTGTCTTGATTTCATTCAAAAGAAAAGTTTATGGTCATACTAAAGTATAATAGTTCTGGCACTATTTTCAGATATGAACATACACAATGTTTGTTTATGTCAGTATGTTCCACAAAAACGTTTCCTTGCAATAGTGTTTGTTAAAGTTCAATTGTAGTGGAGTAAGTGTTGACGGGCATATTTGATTAATCCCGCAACGGGGGAAAACGACCCAGTCCGGGACCCTTAGAACAGGCTCCAAGCTGTTTGGAATAGTCGCTCACGACAGGTTTAAAGGCTCTGTTGGCCTGGGATCCTAGAGGACTAATGATTACAATTAT
>LPNX010402596.1:81096-111582 GCA_001517045.1 Pseudotsuga menziesii | reverse complement strand
TATGTAAACATTTGCTGATATTTAAAGAAGTCCAAATATTGCAAATCATACAAGCATCATTACACATTATGTATCAATAACATCAATTATTAAACACAAATACTGACATACCAACACAGTTAAAAGCAGGAATAGCCGATACCTGATAGATTATATTCGCACAATTCATCAAGGAAATTATAAAAAACATTATAATATTGGAAAGCAAATATCAAAGCTGAAAGATATTATCAGCCACATAAAAAATTTTAAAACTGTAAATGTGTGTAAAATATCACCAGTTCAAACATTGCAACAATTGGCAGATCACTGCCTAGAGGCACATATAGAACGAACCAGCAGTTTGTTATTGCTTCCCCAGAGTACCGACCCCTATCATATTCACCATCATCCCTTTAAATACATTTTGAGTTTTCCCAAAATAACATTATCAAAATCTAATTATCTATATCGTGATCCCTAACTAATATCGAATAAAAAACGACAAGTGGAACATGTCGTTTTTTCAGCGAACGCACAACTATTCCATCCATCACATGGGATCGAAAACAAAAGAGTGGCACCTGTAATACAATCCGTCCAATATCGATCTGTCTCCAGAAATACAGGGATCGCCAATATACCCAAAATCCTCAAAATCGGGAAAAGAGATATTCATGTTACTATCTGTGACACAACACACAAGAATTATAATTAAAACATAATTGAAATAATAGTAAATACACTCATCAACAAATAGAATCGAAATAATCAAATACCTGATCTTGATCAACAAAACAACATATCACCAAAAACTAGAGATTGACTCGGGTGTTGAAAACTTGAATATTAACTCCACTAGGTTGACTTGGTGAAGGATCTTTAAATTGCATTAAGGCGATCTGATCATTGAGGTCACGTAATTTTTCTTCGCTCTTTTCATTTTCATCCTGTAACTTAAGCACACGCTTGATAAGTTTGTTTTTATGGTTCCTGAGTCGCACAAGATGCTGATTACTTTCATCAACTTTTACTTTTAAACCCTCATTATCAGCTCTCAATAAGTCTCGACTCGCTACTATTTCATTGATCTTATCTTCCATTCGGCGAACCTTGTCTAACAGACAACTAATGAACATAGGGTGAATAGTTTCCCCAATTCTAGGAGAAACAGTTGAAGTTGTTTTAACATGCTTTTCTTTTACAACTGAATCAGTCGTACAATCAACTAGGACCTTCTGAACTTTCTTATGCACTGTTGAAGGACTATCACGATCAAGAGTGATATCAACACCAGTCTCCACAGGATGAACCTCTACAGACAGCGAAGGATTTTCAGAGATGTCTGCAGCAATTACAGGGTGACTTTGTCTAGCTAGATCAATATCGAAATCATGATGAATCGCCTCATCGTTAACAGGTAAAGGAGTACTGATTTCCTCTTCATCAATTACGACATTTTCGACTGGAAGCTTAACATTCACAGGGTTTTGCGCCATCCTGGATTTCGTCATGCTCCTGGTTAGCCTTCTAACCAATTTGGACCTAGGTAGATTTCCTCGACGATCTCCAACTCTGTCGCTACCATTTGATGGAGTGACGGGTGACAGGGGTGAGGCCTTCTTTGCACGCCTAGAGTCTTGAAATGTATGAGGAGAGCTCATTGGATCACCCTTAGGTGCTTGAGAGTGTTCCACACTCTTAAGGCTAGGGTTTGATGTAGGTTTGCTCAGAGAAGCCAAACTTGAATTTTTATGTTTACTACAGTCACCTGGACTGTCGAACATACAATGACAAAACCCTGAAAAACCATTGGATTCTAAGAATTGCTCCCATGAGCGACTAGACTTCATTACTTCATTCTCAATCAACATACGGACAAGCCCGTGGTGAAACAAACTGTGGCTTACATGCTTTGGTCCCTTCTTTATAGCGTTTGACATTTTAAACAAACTGTGTAGAAGATAATAAGGGAGATTGATGGGAAATCCTATGAAAGTAGCCATCAAACGAAGGTGGTATACATAGGCCGAGGACAACCAACCTTCGCGGGTTAAATACTTGTGAATTAACTCAAGCACTGGTCGCCATTCTTTGAGGAAATACTTACTTGCAACTCCTGTCCGAAAGGAAACCTCTTGCACCGGGTTCTTCAATAGACTCCTCCATTCCGTAATCTCCATTGTATGATACTTGAACCACTTTTGTCCATCTAGAGACAGACCGGTTGCGTTCGCAATCGACCTCTCATCAACCCGAAAGCATAAATCTCGAACTTCGGCTTGATAGTTCACCAGGGAAAAAGCGAATACTCTGGTGACTTCTGGATTAGAATCAGAGAACCTCTGAAGGAATGACAGCCACCCGACATCTTTGACCTTTTGCAAAATCCCAGGGTTCGAATTCAACAGGGTTAACTCACAGGGTTCGACTCTCACAACAGGGGCCATTACTGATTGTTTACAAATGCGACACCATGCACAAAATACATGCCACCACTGGACCGAAGACAGAAAGCCAGGTCGTGAGCGTTTGGAACTGAGACTCAGCAGTAGTAAATAATGCAAAGGATAAGCCATGAGTAATTGCAAGCGAAACCCCTGCGGGTTCGGCATGAGCAGAGCCATCACTACTCGGAGTGCTGAACGCAAATGACGGTTGAAACCCTAAAAGGCTAATGTTATCTCAATCAATCCTGAATTAAATGACAGGAAAGCTCGAGGTGTACGCAATAACAGGTGCTCCACTGGTAAATAGCCACGACAAGGAATAGGTACGAGAGCTGAGACGTGGACATCAGGGTAAGAACGAATGTCATAATAACACTCTGAATTTGTGATGAGTGAGACTCGTGCCATAGATCATTCGCGATAAAACCATAATATATGCATTCTCAACCCTACGTTCGACCCATTCATCAAAGGTGGCGAAGAATAATATGATTCAATACTGAACCTTTGAATATCATCATATGCAAATTAATACCAGCGCAAGTAATGGTTAACAAACTTTAGGATATGGCATGTGAATCATGTATCTAGGCTTAAACATAGTCATAAGGATCAAAACTTTAATCACCATCGCCCTACTTGGCATGAAAACTATGGTAACACAACCTTATTAATACTTATAACCATGAAATCGACTAAACCATTGTCTAATATTACAAGGAACATAAAAAACTAAAATAGACAACATCAAGCATAAAGACCATGAATACTCATAAATCAATCTTCCTAGTCAAAATTCATCTAGACCAGTAACTCAGAGGCAGTGATTTCATCGATCCAATATAACTTGCAAGGCTGATCAAAATGAAATGTTGACTTCAATAAATCAGTAGCCAAGGAAAAATCTTCCTTTCAGTAGCCGAATTTATCCCTTTTAAATTTAAACATTTCATCAAACAAAATGGGATTTTGTTCGATGAAATAATGATTTTAGAAGGCTGTTGAGCGGGGGCACAACAGATGGCGACTTGCTGGACGAAACAGTTATCTCTGGTTATTTACCTGAAATCATGCAAGCAAAGAAATTAAATCCTAACATAAGTCATTGCATAGATAATACTGCTTTAACATCTCAACCAGATTCAAAAATTTCATAGTCATAGACATTACCAGCGGATTACAGTTTCAGTTATTTGCTTGACAAACATCAGATTTCTAACAAAACTCAACCCGGAAGAGAAGAACAATGAATGATTCAGTCTTAAAAGATAAAATCACAATACCACAAGCATAGCCCTATTACCAGTAGGCGTCCATAGCCTCGACAGGGTTACTTTAAAACCCACAAACTGCCAGTATCCAACCTGCTAGTGAAAAGTTTACAATTTTGGGCAATATAAACCGTTACCATTATTTTCTGTTTTCTCTTTTATTTGTTTCATTAGTCATGAAGGCCATGATTCAAGCTTGATAACCTGATAGTAATCATGTCAGTCACCAGCCTACATGACAGTAAAATGAACCGGCTCGTGATGAGACCTTTCACCCCTCAGAGTTTTATGTCTAAGGGTCATTGCCCAGGCTTAGTAACCGGAGACAACAATGCTATTGGATGTAAACTTATGATCCTGAACAGACCGTCTCATCATGAGACCTTCTGTCCTTCAGACATCTTTTCAGATATTCAAGTCTATCTTTACCCAGAACGTAATTAAGGTTAATCCCAAAAGAGATTATCTTAGCAGGTAGGGAGGCGAGTCTGCTTCTCTTTACGAGAAGGGACAGCGTAAGAGATTTAATAGATGACTTTACCAAACATTGCTTTAATCTCCTTAGACAGAATTTTGCCGAAACTGATATAGGGAATTAATATGGGTTAAAAAAAAAAAAATTGCTGGTAATATCCAGGAAAGTGGAATTCCCTTCTCTGTGTGGGAAGTAAAACATAATGACAATTTTCAGAAAAATAATGCCTTTGTGCATGATTTTCAGGTAAATTACAGCAATTGAATTCAGTCATCAGTTTTGGGGTTTGGTGAACGTATCAGGTTCAGGTCACAAAAACAAAAACAAAAAAACAAATAAAAAGAAAAGACACACAGATCTAGAACAAATAAAATCATTCAAACAAGCACACCACACCAGTGATATATACAAGATGATCCCTTGAGGAGGATCAACAGAAGTATCTTTTAATTAGGTGACCATTTACTGGAAGGTCATCAATCTCACCTTCCAGTGTTTGCAGCCTGAAAGTGCTGGGACCAAGCTTTTCTGTAATAATGAATGGTCCTAGACACAAACGCTGAAACTTTGTATGTTTCCCCTTATCTTCATGTTCCTTATCCCATCTCAAAACTAAATCACCTATTTCTAGATCTCGACTGACTGATTTTCTGAGGTCAAACCAACGCTTCACAGTCTGCTAATGTTTTTCAAACTTTTTCCTATCCATTTCCCTATCCTCTTCTAACTTCTGCAAGGTGTTAATTCGATGCTCCATAGCTAAGCATGGTACTTCTTGCACTGAATGGGAAAGTTGTAACGAAGGTAGGAACAAGTGAGGCGGTAGAATGGCTTCCTTGCCATATACTAGGAAAAATGGAGAATTTCCAATAGCGGATTTGGGGGTTACCCTGTCAGCCCACAAAGCGCTTGACAGATCAGTATGCCAATCTCTGTGATGGTTAGCCACAGTACGTTTGAGAATCTTGATCAGATTTTTATTAGATGATTCTGCCAGCCCATTACCTTGAGGGTAATAGTTAGCAGAATACTTTAATTTTATCCCTTTTTCTAATGCATACTCAGTCAATTTAACAGAAGAAAAATAAGTAGCATTATCAAATATTAAAGACTCGGGCATACCGAATCTAGTGATGATAAAGGAATCAAGGAAAGCTATCACCTGATCTGAATTGACTATTCGTAATGGGATGTCTTCAACCCAACGAGTGAAGTAATCCGTGGCCGTAAGAATATATTTATGCTGCTGCGAAGAGGCTGGAGTAATTGGGCCAACAATATCCAAACCCCATTGCTGAAACGGGACTTCAATGATAACTGGCTGGAGGGGTAATGCTGCCTTTTTAAGTCTGCCTCCTGTCCTTTGACAGTCCTGGCACTTCCTAGCAAAATCATATGCATCTTTGAATAATGTGGGCTAGTAGTACCCAGCTTTAAGTATCTTATGGGCCGTCGTTTCTCCACTGAAATGTCCTCTCGCTGGACCTGCATGCAATTGAGATAACACATTATCAGCCTCATCCTTCTCCAGACAACGAAGGAATACTCCTTCAAAATTCTTTTTGAACAAGATATTGTCAATGAGCTGATAAGGTGTAGATTTCAATCTTAAAGCCCTCTTATGACGTGGGTCTAAATGTTCAGGGGCTGTCCCATGTAACAAGAAGAACTTAACATCCTCATACCAAGAATCAGGAGGAGCAGAGTTCAGAAAAACTTACCTTTCAAATAAGGAAGGGTCGCTGAAGAAATGCAGATCTGATTCAGCACTGTCTAGAGAGCCAGCTGCTAGCTTACATAGACCTTGTCCCCTGACAATCTTTAATGGTTTTATTTCCAGGTCATATTCCTGAAGTGCGGTGACCCAATGTGCTTGTTTTTCACCAAGATCCTTCTGCACCAAAAGATTTCTTACTGCAGAATATGGTACAACTACCTTGGTGTGGGACTTCAGTAAGTAAGGCTTGAAATGTTTAACAGATTTGAAAACCGCAAAAGCTTGCTTGTCCACTTCTGGGTAATTTAGTTCTGCACCGTTAAGACCAGAACTCGTAAAAGCGATAGGAGCCTCATTATTTTCCTGGTTTTTCTGTGTCAGAACAGCAGCATAAGACAGATCATAAGCGAAAGTATATAGAAGAAATGGTTTGGAAAAGTCTGGGCTAGTGAGAGTGGGGGATTCAGCGGTAGCTTTTAAAATGTCGCGAAAAGATTGCTTTTCCTCAGCGTTCCATTTAAACTCAGCATCTTTCCTAATCATCTTCTGTAAGGGCCTAACAATTTCTATATAGCCAGGGATGAATCTAGAAACAAAATTTATTTTTCCAAGAAAGGACTGCATGGACTTTTTCGAGTGAGGCATCGAAATCTGAGATATAGCATGAGTACGTTCTGGGTCAATATTAATGCCTTGTTTAGACACAATGAAACCCAGCAACTTACCTTCAGTGACTGAAAAGATAGATTTCTTAGGGTTTAGCGAAATCCCGTACTTCCTGCAACGCTCGAAAACTCGCCTGAGATGAGTTATATGATCAGTCCTATTTTTAGAAAAAACAGTAACATCATCAAGATAAATCACAACAAACTTACCAATCAGACCTCTGAAAGCGATATCCATCGCTCTCTGGAATGTTGCACCAGCATTTATGAGACCAAAAGGCATCTTTCTGTAAGCATAGGTTCCCCAAGGTGTCCTAAAGGTTGTTTTCAGTTGGTCAGCTTTGGATACCAATACTTGGTTGTATCCTGAAAATCCGTCCAATAGCGAAAACATCTCAGATCTGGAGACCTATTGCAGGATTTTCTCCATTGTAGGAACAGGATAATTGTCCTTATCAGAAACCTTGTTCAGGTTTCAGAAGTCGACACACAATCTGATGTCACCGTTTTTCTTCCTTACGGGTACAAGGTTTGCTACCCATTGGGCATGCCGAATAGGGAAAATTATCCTAGCGGCAAGGAGTTTATTTAGCTCCTTCTTGACAGCTGGTTCTAAGCTGGGATGCATTTTTCTCAATTTTTGTTGAAAAGGCTTCGCCTCCGGTTTCATAGGAATGACATGTTGCATGATATTGGGGTCGAATGTTTTCAAGTCATCATAGGTCCATGCAAATATGTCTTTAAATTCTTTAAAGAGTTTGATGAAGGCTGTTTTCTCCTGAACAGTACACGTACCGCCCAGGTTTACGCATTGAGAGTTTTGCTCAGTTCCTAGATTGACAATGTTGGACTACATGATGGAACTACCTGTTTTACAATTTCTTGCAGCTTTGAATTTATCCTTTAAGTCATAAAAATTTTCAAGTTTGATTACTGACCTGGGAAAAGCACTCACCTGATCAAGGGATTCTTGAATCGAACACGGCTTAGGGATTACCGTAAAATTATGCAGATCCTCATCATGAGTCATTTCGTCACAGACTGCATCCTTGAAGGTATCCTTAAGAGTCAGAAAGTCAATCAATTGTTGGTCATCATTAAAGACTCTCCAATTTGCAATGTTGTCAGGAATAGAAGGCCTGAACAGTAATTCAACCGAGAATGCATCAGTAAGAATTCCTTCAGATGGAATCAATCTCAAGGCAACATTAGCCAAGATATCAGCTTCTTGATTTAAATAGCGGGGAATGGAACTTATATTAAATGCTTCAAATGCTAACAGTAAATTCCATACCTCGGTTTGATAGTTTCTCAAGTGTCCAGCTATGCAGTGTATGGTATTACGTACCTGACGAACAATAATTTCGGAATATCCTAAGACTATCAAGGCTTTGGCTCCCAAATCAATCACTTTCTTTAGCCCTTGAATGAGGGCTTCATACTCAGCGATATTGTTTGTGCAGTCAAACTCTAATTTGCAAGCAATGAAATACCTTTTTCCACAAGGGTCAATCAGTAAACATCCTGCACCAGCGCCTTCTTTTGACTTGGAACCGTCAAAGTAAAGAGACCACAAACCGTCATTGAGATCTAAATGTGGTGTATCGGAGACTGAGATTTCAGCTGGAACTTGTGTAAAATGACAGATTTTAGACTGCTGATTTAAATCAGGAATTTCTGAAATTTCAGCCTCTAAATTGCCAAAATATGAGTCAGCCATATAGTTTCCCAATATGGTATCAGCAAACAGGACTGGTTCATTTGAGTCATCAATTTCCGTGACGGTATGCTTCATATACCGTTCTCTATCGATTCTGATTTTGTTCGGATGACCCTTATGAGGTATCCATAAGTGTGACCAGTCTGTCGCAAAATATCCATCGAGTTTTTGTGACCAATCCCTACTAAGAAATAAACCATACGCTTCTGGTATATCAGCAACAATAATATCGATAACAAAATGTACTTGGGGATTGGAAGCTAACCTTATAAGCACCTCCTTCAGTTTTCCTATTACCTTTACGTTTGAACGATCCAGCTATACAATACTGGTATCGCAAGGCTGAGGGACAGCATTAAGCCTTTTACACACCGAGTAAGGCATTACGTTTTTGGATGCCCCTGAGTCAATCATACAGTTATGTACTTTGCGGTTAAATATTTCAAACGAAAGTAAAAAGGGTGGAGTAGAAGAATCAGATTTCTTTCCTATCGATGATGCATTGACTGAAGACTTTTCCAAATTATCTTTATTGGCAACAGCACTATTCTGGTTGGAAGAAGTCTTACCAGTTTTACTTGGGGAAACCCCTTGCACCATTTTCTCACGAATTATAGGTATTTTTATGAGTTCATATAGAGAAATATTAGCCCTGCTCTTCTTTAAGTCTTCAATCAAATCATATTCTAACTCAAGGGAAGGTGCAGATTTACTAACCGCAGGCTGATCTTTGTCTTTAGCAGCTGAACTATTATCTGGAACAGTTGTGGCAGGTTCAGTGGAAGGCTGATCTTTTTTACTTCTGGTGTTATGCTGATGCCGATTCACATTAACAACAGCCACTTCTTCGTCATCAGTTAATTCTGAGGTGTCCCAGAAATGACTGATGACATTGGGTGGTTTATTATCATTGTTATCATTGGTGTCTTGTTTATCTTGAGAACTCTGTCCTGAAGACTGAGTTTCAGTTTCGGTAGTTGTTTCCAGATCTGAAACTATTTCTTTGAGAAAACTATTAATTTCCTCAATGTTATTGGCTTCAGAGGGTGAATTTTGTTTTACAGCTGGATTTTGAAAAGGTCTTCTAAATAACTGTCTGGGTGGTTCTTTATTTGGGGTATTATCAGAAGTGCCTTTTTTAAATCGATGATCTCATTAGAAAGTTTTTTGATAACTCGTTGAAGACTATCCAAATCTAAAGCATCTTGACTTATTTTGTCAGAACCAGTTGTAGTTTTGGCAGGGCTGTCAATATTCTTACGAGAAGAAGACGCTGACTTGGTATCTACTCCAGAATTTGCCTTTGTGGCAAACACATCCTTTTCAACCTTAATTGCTTCTTCGAAATTTTCAGCTAAAGTAAGTTTGGCCTTTTGCCGGACGAACATGGCTATTTTTCCAGGTAAGGCTGAAGTGTAAAATTCAATCGTTACATCCTCAGTGGGCCTTGAAGTGGCGGGAATTCTATTCCTTAAGGTCAGAAAGCGTTGCTTAAAGTCTTTAACCTTTTCTTTAGGTTCTATGCGAATTTTAGACAGTTCTGACACTAATACTGACGGAGACTTGTCATCTCCAAACTTGTTTATAAATGCGATATCAAATTCATTCCAGCTGTCAAGGAAAAATACCATGTTGAAGCCTTTCCTTCAAACGTGTAAGGGAACAGTCGGCATACGACATCTTCATGTTCAACGTCTAGAAGCCGGACTGCCAGCATAAACTTCTTGACGTGATCTTCAGCTGGCTCCTTCGACTCAGGGTTGAACTTGGGCAGAAGCTTCTCAGGGTGTTTAGGCAAAGGATGCTGGACACCAGGGACAGCAACAGCATCCTGGGCCATCCAAGGCATAGGGTTAGGTGGATTGGCGGCGGCCATGTTCCTAGGAGTCGGCGGTGGTGATGGTGATGTTGGTGGAGTATGGGGAGGGGAACGAGGTGGTGATGGTGGTCGCCCAGATCCTCCTAACAAATGTGGTACTGCTGACGAGGAAGGATGAGTTTCTTCTATCAGAGGTTGTTGCACCTAAAGATCCGGAATGGGACTTAAAGGCAACTGTTGTTGTCCCACAACAGGTACAGAATGATGGGTGCGAGGACGGGTAACCTGAGGGAGAGGTAGCTCAATAGGCTGGCGCCCAGTAATACTTGAATAAGCTCTGGTTAAAATTCTTTGAGATTCATTTATGGCTTGTTCAATTTGATCTAGTTCTTCGGGACGACGAGCACCACTGGCATCAAACTGGGAGATGAGGTTTCGAACTGAATTGGTCAAAGGATCGTCGCCTAGTCGTGATGACCGGCGTGTTCGTGACTGTGTAGTCGATTGTATTTGAGGGGTAGTTGGCTGATTAGTTTTGTTAACAGGGTTGTTGTCATCAGCCATTTTACGTTGGCCCTCCTTCTAGCGCCATTGTTGACGGGCGTATTTGATTAAGCCTGCAACGGGGGAAAATGGCCCAGTCCGGGACCCTTAGAACAGGCTCCAAGCTGTTTGGAATAGTCTCTCCCGACAGGTTTAAAGGCTCTGTTGGCCTGGGATCCTAGAGGACTAATGATTACAATTAGTGCTACTGATAGTTAGTGTCGATCCTATACTTATAATTACAAAGATTAACCCAGGTTATATATTACAAGTAACGGAGACTGTTAAGTAAATTCATTCAAAACAATTAATTCTGAATACATAAATAAAACATAAAT
This sequence comes from Pseudotsuga menziesii, assembly GCA_001517045.1. Lineage (NCBI taxonomy): Eukaryota > Viridiplantae > Streptophyta > Pinopsida > Pinales > Pinaceae > Pseudotsuga > Pseudotsuga menziesii. Next base: position 100,605 of record LPNX010402596.1, on the reverse strand, counting down.
CTGGATAAGATTAGTATGCTACAAAGTCATGTTATATTTATATACAGATGTACAGTAATTACATAGAAGGGTAAACTGAATGTATTTAATGAAAAGGATCTAACTCAACAAGGTTCTTCGGATAGTACAAAAAGCAGAAACTGAATAAAATATAATTTTGATCTAATACCTATCCTGATCAGGAGCAAAAATTAATTTAACCTGCAACCAACTGATGTCGATAAAGGCACTGTATGTTAACATTTGCTGATATTTAAAGAAGTCCAAATATTGCGAATCATACAAGCATCATTACACATTATGTATCAATAACATCAATTATTAAACACAAAACATGACATACCAACACAGTTAAAAGCAGGAATAGCCGATACCTGATAGATTATATTCACACAATTCATCAAGGAAATTATAACAAAAATTATAATATTGGAAAGCAAATATCAAAACTGAAAGATATTATCAGCCACTTAAAAAAATTTAAAACTGTAAATGTGTGTAAAATATCACCAGTTCAAACATTGCAACAACTGGCAGATCACTGCCTAGAGGCACAGATAGAACGAACCAGCAGTTTGTTATTGCTTCCCCAGAGTACCGACCCCTATCATATTCACTATCAGCCCTTTAAATACATTTTGAGTTTTCCCAAAATAACATTATCAAAAGCTAATAATCTAGATCGTGATCCCTAACTAATATCGAATAAAAAACGACAAGTGGAACATGTCGTTTTTTCAGCGAACGCACAACTATTCCATCCATCACATGGGATCGAAAACAAAAGAGTGGCACCTGTAATACAATCCGTCCAATATCGATCTGTCTCCAGAAATACAGGGATCGCCAATATACCCAAAATCCTCAAAATCGGGAAAAGAGATATTCATGTTACTATCTGTGACACAACACACAAGAATTATAATTAAAACATAATTGAAATAATAGTAAATACACTCATCAACAAATAGAATCGAAATAATCAAATACCTGATCTTGATCAACAAAACAACATATCACCAAAAACTAGAGATTGACTGGGGCGTTGAAAACCTGAATATTAACTCCACTAGGTTGACTTGGTGAAGGAGATTTAAACTGCATTAAGGCGATCTGAGCATTGAGCTCACGTAATTTTTCTTCGCTCTTTTCATTTTCATCCTGTAACTTAAGCACACGCCTGATAAGTTTGTTTTTATGGTTCCTCACTCGCACAAGATGCTGATTACTTTCATCAACTTTTACTTCTAAACCCTCATTATCAGCTCTCAATAAGTCTCGACTCGCTACTATTTCGTTCATCTTATCTTCCATTCGGAGAACCTTGTCTAACAGACAACTAATGAACATAGGGTGAATAGTTTCCCCAATTCTAGGAGAAACAGCTGAAGTTGTTTTAACAAGCTTTTCTTTTACAACTGAATCAGTCGTACAATCAACTAGGACCTTATGAACTTTCTTATCCACTGTTGAAGGACTATCATGATCAAGAGTGATATCAACACCACTCTCCACAGGCTGAACCTCTACAGACAGCGAAGGATTTTCAGAGATGTCTGCATCAATTACAGGGTGACTTTGTCTAGCTAGATCAATATCGAAATCACGATGAATCGCCTCATCGTTAACAGGCAAAGGAGTACTGATTTCCTCTTCATCAATTACGACAGTTTCAACTGGAAGCTTAACTTTCACAGGGTTTTGCGCCATCCTGGCTTTCGTCATGCTCCTGGTTAGCCTTCTAACCAATTTGGACCTATGTAGATTTCCTCGACGATCTCCAACTCTGTCGCTATCGTTTGATGGAGTGACGGGTAACAGGGGTGATGCCTTCTTTGCACGCCTAGAGTCTTGAAATGTATGAGGAGAGCTCATTAGATCACCCTTAGGTGCTTGAGAGGGTTCAACACTCTTAAGGCTAGGGTTTGATGTAGGTTTGCTCAGACAAGCCGAACTTGAATTTTTATGTTTACTACAGTCACCTGGACTGTCGAACATACAATGAAAAAACCCTAAAAACCATTTGATTCTAAGAATTGCTCCCATGAGCGACCAGACTTCATTAGTTCATTCTCAATCAACATACGGACAAGCTCGTGGTGAAACAAACTGTGGCTTACATGCTTTGGTCCCTTCTTTATAGCGTTTGACATTTTAAACAAACTGTGTAGAAGATAATAAGGGAGATTGATGGGAAATCCTATGAAAGTAGCCATCAAACGAAGGTGGTATACATAGGCCGAGGACAACCGACCTTCGCAGGTTAAATACCTGTGAATTAATTCAAGCACTGGTCGCCATTCTTTGAGGAAATACTTACTTGCAACTCCTGTCCGAAAGGAAACCTCTTGCGCCGGGTTCTTCAATAGACTCCTCCATTCCGTAATCTCCATTGTCTGATACTTGAACCACTTTTGTCCATCCAGAGACAGACCGGTTGCGTTTGCAATCGACCTCTCATCAACCCGAAAGCATAAATCTCCAACTTCGGCTTGATAGTTCACCAGGGACAAAGCGAATACTCTGGTGACTTCTGGATTAGAATCAGAGAACCTCTCAAGGAATGGCAGCCACCCGACATCTTTGACCTTTTGCAAAAGCCCAGGGTTCGAATTCAACAGGGTTAACTCACAGCGTTCGACTCTCACAACAGGGGCCATTACTGATTGTTTACAAACATGACACCATGCACAAAATACATGCCACCACTAGACCGAAGACAGAAATCCAGGTCGTGAGCGTTTGGAACCGAGACTCAGCAGTAGTAAATAATGCAAAGGATAAGCCATGATTAATTGCAAGCGAAACCCCTGCGGGTTCGGCATGAGCAGAGCCATCACTACTCGGAGTGCTGAACAAAAATGACGGTTGAAACCCTGAAAGGCTAATGTTATCTCAATCAAGCCTGAACTAAATGATAGGAAAGCTCGAGGTGTACGCAATAACAGGTGCTCCACTGGTAAACAGCCACGACAAGGAATATGTACGGGAGCTGAGACGTGGACAGGAGGGTAAGAATGAATGTCATAATAACACTCTGAATTTGTGATGAGTGAGACTCGTGCCATAGATCATTCGCGATAAAACCATAATATATGCGTTCTCAACCCTACGTTCGACCCATTCATCAAAGGTGGCGAAGAATAATATGATTCAATACTGAACCTTTGAATATCATCATATGCAAATTAATACCAGCGCAAGTAATGGTTAACAAACTTTAGGATATGGCATGCGAATCATGTATCTAGGCTTAAACATAGTCACAAGGATCAAAACTTTAATCACCATCGCCCTACTTGGCATGAAAACTATGGTAACACAACCTTATTAATACTTATAACCATGAAATCGACTAAACCATTGTCTAATATTCCAAGGAACATAAAAAACTAAAATAGACAACAGCAAGCATAAAGACCATGAATACTCATAAGTCAATCTTCCTAGTCAAAATTCATCTAGACCAGTAACTCAAAGGTAGCGATTTAATCGATCCAATATAACTTGCAAGGCTGATCAAAAAAAAATGTTGACTTCAATAAATCAGTAGCCAAGGAAAAAGCTTCCTTTCAGTAGCCGAATTTATCCCTTTTAAATTTAAACATTTCATCAAACAAAATGAGATTTTGTTCGATGAAATAATGATTTTAGAAGGCTGTTGAGCGGGGGCACAACAGTAAGTTGAGTGACTAGTACGCTATTTGTATTTTTAGGAAAATGACATAGTTGCAGCTGCAGGGAATCTTGCGGAGTGCCAGTAAACCATACTTGTTCTTAGTAGGTGTTTCAAGGCCCTTTCTTGTCCAGCGGATTCCACAGAATTTCCATGCGATGCATAAAAGGCATAGTTAGGAAAATATAGATCTTTCACTCTAGGGTGAGATCTATTTTGCTAAAAGGAACCGGTTGAGACTAGAGATTGGACATACTGAGGAAGATCTAACAAATTGTCAAATTTTCAATGGCATAGAACTGAAAGGGACCAAATATTTGAACTGGATGCTCCTTGGAGTCCTCGTAGCCAAAGTGATTGATGGACATCAGAACATGAGCATTTCAGCACAACAAATGGAAAGGGACGTGCTACCAAGTGGACTAGTGAATCTGGTCTAGTTGCTTCTAATTTATTTAAAGTGAACATACAATATTCAACTATTGTATATTATTTATATGGGAGTTTAACAATGGCTACCTACTCGGATACGGAAGAAATCTCACCAACAGGGTCTCAAGTTTACGTGTTTCTGAGTAGGAAGTGAATTCCCAAAGCCTCTCAAAACATATGGAGGGGAGTCTCCTACATCCTCTTCATCATCATCTTCTTTTTCTTCCACTTTATTCTCAAAGTCACAAGAGTAGCTTTGGTAAGATCTTTCATGTGCCAGAAGAAGTCACTAAATGGAGAAGCAAGGAATTAGAAAATTTATAGCCCATTTTCTCAGCAAAGAGCATAAATGTTATTTTAATTTATTCTAGCATGGATTGTGATGTAGATATTGAGCAACAACAACCTTGCAAATAGAATTCCCGTTATCAAGATAAACTTCAAAATTGTGACAATCAGTTTTGTATATTTACATCTTTGGAATGTAGCCTTTGTTTCTATTGAAAATTTGTGGCACTGAATATACTGCCAACTAAACTGGGTTTATATATGTAATTAGTTTGGATGTTTGGTTGAGTACTTGTAACTCTTGATGAGGAGTGAAGATTCAATAGGTTAATAATCGCAGAGAACCTATACTATTTTTAGAAGTTTTTGAACATTATTCTAGCCTTAGTGTCATCTTGTATTGAACTCGTGACAATAAAAATGATTCTCTTAGTAATAAAAACCTATTTTCGATCTCATTTGTACTTAGTTGCCTAATTTTCCATTTGTCATTTGCAAGTAGACAAATGTTTATGTAAAAGTGATTCCAACGTCACCCCCTAGTGCTTATTTGGGGAAAAGTTATTACATTATCACATTTGTACAAAACTATCACATCACTGGCTCAGATTGGAAGGTTGCATTATACCAAACACTCTCTTGTATTGAAAAATTTCAATCTATTTACATATAACCTCAAATTTTGTACAGTTTCATATCTTCAGGTCAACCTTTGTGAGTCTTTCAGGTCATAGAGTCTTGATGCCTACAAGCTTTTGTCTCCTTAGTCTTGTTGCAATACCATGGTTTATTTTTACCTATTCTATGTAACTTCTCCAAGAATAAATGAAGAAAACTCAGTCAATAATCCAACTCCTTTGCAAGTACACCTACATGAATTCCCATTTGTAATTTACAAGTAGAACGACTTGTTGGCAAATGAAAGTTTTGAAGCAGTATTAATGTGGCATTGCATAATTCAGATGTGTATTAGATGATGATAAATAATGTATGATTCTTTTTTTAATTTAAATATAATATCATATTAAAAATTTATATTGATTAATAATGGACACTATTAAAACTATTAAATACAATAACCACACATAATACAACTAAAAATGAATAAATTAGTGACCAATAAATGAGATTAATGACAAAAATTCATATTTAAAATGACAAAAAATTGAGAGATACCTGACCAAACAATGAGATATAAATGACTCTGCTCTATCAACACCTCGTCAACCCCAAATGCATCGTCATCCAACCCAGGAAATTCTGAACCCGTGCCTCCTCCTTCACCTCCTCCTCCTCCTCCCCCTGTCCCCTCGCCCTCCACTGATCATCCCATCCTTACCTCTCCACGGTGCCAGTTTGTTTAGAAAAAGGGAAAGGAGGTCAGGAAATGTTCACCTTTTCCAGTGAAGCATCCCTCCCCTGCCAACAAAGATAGATCGGGAAACACCAAGGATAGCAGTTCCACCAGCAGCGTCAATGAACCAAGAAAGAAGACGGAAAAATGAAAGGATCAGGGTCTACAATGGGGCACCAAATATTGTTGCCCAATCACTGAGGTCTCGTACAAGTAGCTGTAATACCAGGTGTTCAGGTTCTCATGTTTCTCATGTTTTTGGGGATTTTGAATCAGGTTTCTTCTAGCTGTCTAGTCTAGGTTAGATATGACTTTTAAAAATTACAGACATTTAATTTTGATGTTTAAGATCTATTTTCCCCATAATGGGGAGGATCATGTTTTGCACTCTTGATCAATCTTCTTTGGCTCTATTTTGTGTTCCAGAAACACACAGATATGTATTTTTATCTGTACCTATATTTTTCCTTAATAGATTAGTTCTAAACTTACAAAAAAAATGAGATATAAATGACCAAAAAACAACCAAAATTTGCATATCAATGACCAAAAAACATTTTTTGTGGCTAATTTGCAGTCATATTCTAGTTTGTTATGTGGTCATATTACTCAACCGAATTTGGTCATATTCTAGTTTGTCATGTGGTCATTAATTTGGTCATAAATGTGGTCATAAATGTGGTCATATATTTGGTCATTGATTCAAATATATGACCAAATATATGACTAAATTAATGACCAACTAAAAATCTATAAATGACCAATTTTGGTCATGTAATAAAAGATCGTAAATTAGCCACCAGCGATCGCCAAACCAAAAGTGGTCATTGATATGCAGATTTTGGTCATTTTTTTGGTCACTAATCTGTCATTTTTCACTAGTGATAGGGAGGTTGATGTGTTTGATTACATGCCAATCACATACTATCATAAATGATAGAATCCAGTGGAAACCTTGCAACCATAAGAGCCACTATACACAATTATGCATTTAGTCTCTCATGGGTATATAGGAAGAGTGCATAGAACTAAAATAACATCAAGTGGAATCCATACATGGCCCAAATTACATATAAACAAATATCTACAAAATAGACTTTGGAGTCCAAAAAACATCACACTACAACAAATAATTACATATCGAAAAAAATCATTGCCTATACTGGTATTTTATTCATCAATAGCACATTATGCCGCCTATTATTGGCTCTAGTTGTTTCCTCTACCTGCAATCTGGGAGCTGGTCCTACAAGAACATTACTCAGAACTTCACAATTTCAATGAAACTTCATAATCCAAGCCTTAAAATAATCTAGAGCTTCCCCATAAACATATGCACATAGGACATTTTATGTACACATGCATATGGAAATTGGAATTAATACTTGAATTTAGGACATAAATTTAAAATGACTCATTGTTAAATGTTTGATATTTACTGTAAAATTCAAGATCAATTTTAAAATTTAAATAATAAATTTAGTTTATGTTTTTATTTGTCGTACATTATTTTTACACTTTCCATTGATTATAGATGTCATTATATCATGTGTTTATTTTTCTAATGATATTTTATTTTTATTTATGATTGCAGCAGCTACTATCGACCACAATGCCAAGATATCGAGGGTTATTGGGCATATTAGAGAGATTGGTTCTTCCTGGAGGGGTGGAAATGAGCTCCATCACTCCTTGTCAAACTCATTGTTGACTATTGTCAATATGATCGCCAGATCGAACGATGCTTTGTATAGAATCACATCCTACAGGGAATGAAAAAGACAAGAATATGTCGATGGTTTGAGCTACAATGAGATAAAGAAGCCAAAAATAACCAAAGAGCACATTTATACATCGTTTAAAGTGCCTAGGACAAATGACATTTCAGATAGCACCAGGCCACATATTTCGATTGAGTGGTGCACCTTTCCACCCATTAGATAACATTGGATGGATAGATAGTACATGCTTTTTGACATTCCCCTGCACAACAATAGGGAAGTACCATTGTACATCCTCCGAAATTTGTATGTAGAGTTTGTGATGGGGAAACATGTCAACTATTTTGACATGTTGTGCTTCTAGGGCATTGGTAAGGGCATGCCCCAAAACTAACCTAGTGCTAGGCATAGAGATGCAATTGATAGATACCTGCACCATGTGCCCAACTACCGAGGGAATACACCCCTCCTGCACATTATATGGTTTCCCAGACACAGGAGGAATTTCTAACTCTAGCTGAGATGGTTTCTCAACACACGACAACTATTGACTAAGAAGCGCCCTCTTCCTCTGCTAGGGTACAACCACAATATTTTGGTGGTAGAGGACCATCTATTGGTGGGGATATACCTACATCCCATGTGCCTCAAAGCGAGACACACATGTGCACAACATGTGGTCAATCCTTTTATGGTCATGGACCAAGACAAGGTACCTCTACGATAACTGGTGGTTAGGTAAGGACATTGTTAAAACTCTATTGTTTTCCAATTTTTAATTTTCCATATTGTACACACATTAAAAGATTCATAATATATGCATTTTTTACTCTTGTAGGATATTGATACCTCTTAGAGGGGTGGTAGTGCACCTAGTGTGGCTATATCCAAGGCCCAACCAACCAAAATTGAGGTAATATTTAAACATGTGTCATTTTGTTAATACATATCATTTTGTTAATGCATTTGTTAGTCTTTATTAATTTGTTAAATTTTCTAATATTTACAAATTTTGAATTTGCATGAGCCCCATTTAGAACTAGATGCTGGAGACATTAATCTCTGTGAAATACTCCCGAGTGGAATTTATGATTACCTGAAGAATGTAAGTACATGGTTAATGACTAAATCTTGTTCTAATTATTAACTTTCTTATTGTACACTCCTTTATAGATTGCTAATATTTATAATTTTTAAACTTGCAGATGCTATCTGGATCTGAAATATGCCCCTCCAATGGGGGAAATATGTCCCAGGAAGGGGTAAGTATATTACAACATGTTAGTTTTTTCAGTACATATTATTCCATCCATTCCAGTCCATGTCTAACTATGGTAACACTTTGTGACTGCGGACATATTCACAAATCCGTGCACCGCCTCTTTGGTTTGAATGTCCCTGTAGTCCAAACATAGATAACTGGGTTGTTTACACAAGATGACCCTATTCCTTGAAAAAAGCATGTGTCCATGATGATCAACCTACTCATCCCACAGTAATGTACACACTTCTAATGGAAGTTGCTGGTTAGCTTTGAATTCACTTCACAACTAGTTTTTCTTACTGTTATTTTCGCATATTTATAGCATCTGGATGTAGAGTCATCCCTACCAGGCCTTAGTGGGGTTGTTGATGCTGCAATCAATGTTGCATATACAATAGGGATACGCCACACAGAGGTACATCTACTTGAATATTTGTAATTGTACAGTTCATTTGTATTATCTATGGACGTGCATGATGTCTAACTATTTTATCATTTGGTGAATGTAGCCACATCCTGGTCCATTAGTGCATGCGATCGAGGTTGATGTTCAGCCTACAGTTCCTCTTTCTACTCAAGAAACCCAGTCTCATTCACAGGAACAAATGTTTTTGTTGAGATGTTCATTTTTTACATAATTGATTAGTACTTTCTCATTCATGTACATGTTGATAATTGTTGAGATAATTGACACATTTTTTTTATTCACAGAGAAGCATTACAAAGAGACTCTCTGCAAAGAGGAGGACACCATAGGAATCTATACCCTGAATGGATGGAGTGAGTGTTTGTTTTATATACAATTAAGTCGTATTTTAAATTTTTAAACTTTGTTATTTCTAGATAGTACTAGTTCAGTTACCTGATCAAGAAATATTGTCATTGATTTGTAGTCGCCAGAGATGCAAAATGGTCATGGACAGAGGAAACATGCATCAGGGTTGGAAAAAAACAAGAGAAAGTTAGAATTTTGATGTGTTAGTCCAGCACAAATATGTATTTTTCTATAGAAGAGGAAGTTAGAGTATAGGGGCACAATCTCAGATAGATGTACTTTTTTTTGCATGTACATCAAAGATGTTTCTGATACATGTACATTGATAGGCCATACAAGTGTCTTCTATTTTTGCATTATAACTTTCATGATATAAAATATATTTCATATCAAGGATCTTGAGATCATCATGGTTTAGTATTTTACGTGTGATTATACATGTGTGGAAAAGAATGTTTCTAAGTGTAATATTCCCAATTTTTTTTATAGATTTTACAATTGCATGGAGATATCAGTTATAAATTTGAGAACAATGCACAATTACAATATTATGTAATGACAAAAAATGTACTTTTCAATTTTTTTTACCACGATCTAATTGCATATACAATGTTAAAATGTATTCACAAATATGGAACATACCTAGCACACATAAGCACCCAAAACAACTAACAAACTGATCCAACTAAGTGGAATACAAAAGCACCTTACCCACATAACAACCTAACTAAATTCTAAAGGATGCACGAAGTTTAATGACCGTAATTTCACTTCATGTCTCCCAAGTTCATGATCATTGGTGACATGCATGCATTTGTCCAAAAATGCCATTCCACTACACCTTGGGCATGTCTCTATGCAAGGCCTTTGATAAAATGTGCAGCCTTCTATCCTTCTACACAAACTACTATCAATAAAGTATCTAGATGATCTCGGCGGCAATGTAGTTGAGCATTCCTGCACAATAGTGTTATGCAATACATGCAATATATGTATTTATGTGTCATAATAATAACCTTAGTCAATGTGATATTGACAACAACATGTTTTACGAGTTGTGTTTATTTTAACATACCATGGTTTGAATTTCTTGAAGAATATTTGGCCCAAATTAAGTTCATTATGTTCATGCCTAAATCTCTCATATAATTTTGTTTTGTCATGTCAAGAAAATGTTTAATGTGGGGCTCACGATCCCTTGAACCCCTTCTCAATTTTAGTACATATTTTTGGTTGGATGAAGGTCTAGTATTGTCATGTCAAAACTATTGCACCACACCCTTTACCGCATCAATGAGCTTCATATTGGAGCATAGAAACCTGCCAATGAAGGACCAGGCATTTTTTTTGGACAGAGTCAAGTTGTTCTCTTCTAGAACAATACCTATCGAGTGCTTTGATATCCAATCCTACAAGTTTGAATGTAGGATTAAGAATTCAAAGAGCCTTCGTGCTTTTGTTCACGATTGATTATGACAACAGATGATGAGTTGCATTGCGATCCTTTGAACATGATTTATTTCCAATAGTACTACATGCATATACTAAACTTTTGACAACATGAGAACTTGGTTCACAATTGTTTATCATCTTTATCCTTAAGTTTTTCCTAACAACAATCATAGACCTAGATTTTAACAATGATATAAATAATCTACATTTATCTCCATCACATTTAGAATCAAAATATTTGACAAGAATATGTTGATATCGATATGGAATACTGCGTTTAGAAAATGTACCTTCAAGCAAACCAATGAGACTTTCATCGATCTGTATGTGTTTTGGAGTTCTTTGGCGTGAAGTTTCTAATGGAGGCATGGAGGTTGGAACTGCACCATGTACCATACCACCCGGTCGGTCTGGCGTTTGAACATGAGCTTCATGTCTTTCTATGTCTTCCTATCGGTTGGAGGGTGGCAATTGGAAATCTTCCTAGGTGGTCTAAACAACATTGTATTCTTTGAGCATATGTTCTGCATTCAACGTATCTTTGACTTCGTCACTTGTATACCCACATCCAATTAAATTTGAAAAGGTTTCATGTGGATTTTATGTTCACCTACATTTTACTTCTTAATCAGTGCCATGCAATACTCGTTCTTCTGCTGATATGGAGACCAAAGGGCCCTCGAGCGAATTTTTTCTTTCTTTCTTGATGTGAATTGGTAGGAAGAATTGTGGCATCCTCAACAACCGGAATTGGTTGAGTGTCCATAGAGCATATTTGATTGGTCATGTCATTTATTTACTTCTCTCTAATTTCTTCAAGCATTTCATTGGGTATCCTCTTCCTTGATGATTTTCTTGCTCGATTGCATAAGTTTCCCATCACCACAATGATTAATGATATATGGTGCTCCTTAATGGGATATTACCCAAGCTTGGTTTCTTTATTCCTCAATTGTTTCTAAATACTCAAATTAAGGGGAATATTGGGAGGAAGGTTTCCTTTGCTAGCACCTCAATGGTAATGTTCAATGGGAGACTGCCCAAGCTTGGTTTCTTCCTTGCTCAATTCTGTCTAGATACTCATGTTTAGGGGAATATTTGGAAGAATGTTGTCCTTGCTAGCACCTCAATTTCAAGAAAAACAATGGTAGATATGCTCTATGGTGCTCCTCAATGGGAAATCCCCAAGATTGGTTTCTTTATCGCTCAATTGTGCCTACATACTTCACTACAATGGCCAAGTTAATGTTTCCTTTGCTAGTTCCTCAATTGCAAGAAAAAAAATGGTGAAGATACTCTATGGTGCTCCTCAATGGGAAATTCCCTGAGCTTGGTTTGTTTCTTGTTCAATTGTGTCTGCATACTCCACCACAATGACCAAGTTAATGTTCCCTTTGCTAGCTCCTCAATTGCAAGAAAAACAATGGTGGAGATTCTCTATGGTTCTCCTTAATGGGAAATTCCCCAAGCTTGGTGTATTTCTTGCTCAATTGTGTCTACATACTCCACCACAATGACCAAGTTAATGTTGCCTTTGCTAGATCCTCAATTGCAAGAAAAACAAGGGCGGGATGCTCTAAGGTTCTCCTCAATGGGAGATTCCCCAAGATTGGTTTCTTTCTTGCCATTAGAGGAAATTTGGGGTCTAAAATGGGCCTTATAAGAAAACATGCCAAAATAAGTTTTTGTGAGTTGGAATTCAAGAACCAATAGAATGTCAATAAAATAAGTCAACCATAATGGTTGAATTGACATATTTGTCATTAAAAAAAACTACTTTTTTTGTTCGTATTTTCGCCGTATCTCGTTGTGTTTTTACTCAAATTTCGATCGAGAGAGCCAACGAGTACCCACACTGCATACTTTTGATAGACCCTGCTACCCCAAAAACAAGAAATCCTGAAAAAACGTGATGATGATGTCATCATCATGTTTTTTTTCAGGTATTTCTTGTTTTTGGGGTAGCGGGGTCCGTCAAAAGTATGCAGTGTGGGTATTTGTTGGATGCAGAATCAAATTCCGCATCGAACGAGCTCTCTCAATCAAAATTTGAGTAAAAACACAGGGAGATATGTCGAAAATATGAACAAAAAAAGTAGTTTTTTTCTTTCTTCCTCCAAAATTAATCAATATTATTTTATTATTTTAACTATTATTTTATTATTTTCCTTAGGTGGCCCATTTTATACCCCAAAATTCCTCTAATGTAAATTTATTCTTTATTTCTTTCTCCTCAATGTATACCATGCTCCAAGCAATACTTAGAAACTTGTGATGGAGATGCTTGATGTAAAAAACAAAATTTTCTGTGATAATACGGTGAAGAAGAGAATGCATGAACTGTCTGCAACCTGAAATTGTGTGCATACTGTGAAACCTGCGTGAAATATGATAGAGTGTTTCTCGGGTAAGGACTACTATTGTTTATACTAAGACAAAATGTGCATGTGTTATTGTTAACAAAAATGGGGTTTGTTTTGACCACATAAAATGCGTGTTGGTTTTACTCGAATAGTGTTTAGGATCACTTAATAAGTTAGTTTCACAGCTAAGGGATCATTCAATGTTTAGGGGGAATTAATAATCACTCCCTTAGCCTTTGCGCCTTAACAACCCCCTCTCTTCAACCTAACTATATTGTTTTAAAACTCAAGGGACGTGTTTGTGTGATAGAGATAGGTTAGCGGGTGTTAGTGTTAGGATTATTAATCCTCCCTTGGTCAAATGTCTATTAGATTAATTATTGCCTAACTTAGGAACCTTAAATTAATTAAATGGACCCACTAGTGCAATTGGGTCCACTTGGCCCAATGGGGCCACATGTACCAGTCATTGAAGTCTGGGGAACACTACTATAGGTTAACCACCACTTAGTGCAAGTGCATGCATTAGTTAGGGTGCCTCATAGACCAATCCCTACATTTAGGAGCCACTGGGATTCTCAGCACCAACCTAATTTAGTCAGTTGGCATTAGCACTAGTTAGTATTAGTTAGCTCACATTTACAATCAGTTACTTCAAATTCATTCAAGCTAGTGCTACTAATGCATGGTTGCATGGGGAGGAGTGCTTTACCTACCTACCACACTCAGTTGCACTAAGTTAACTAGTTGTTACTACTTGTTGGAGTTATTGGTCATCGGGGAATTGTCTATTTGTAGTTCAATATTGATTGGGAGACCTTAAGCTAGAGATTTCTTTTGGATATAGTCTTATCCACTTGGAGGATTCGAATTCATTACTCATGCATTCGAATTATACCGATGTATACTACATTGCAACACTAGATATTATTATGATGAATATACTGTAAATTCTTGAGCAATACTTGTTTGTTTCTTGTCTGGTTTGTTTTTCTTAGTTTGTATCTTCATTCTCCATTCAATTGCTGCTACAATATAAGAACTATGTGCTTGAATAAATAAATGGCATTCAAATTATAATATGGTATTAAATCCTTCTCAAGCAGGTTTCATGCTTGTTTCTCCCCATTGAACATCAGAAGTAGCTAGGTTTCCACAGAAGTCCCCTATGAAAATTAGGTAGCTCTAGATTCATTCAGAGCAGTGGAGAGGGCGTGACGGACCCTGAAAACATGTTCATGCTAGGAAAAAAAGAATGATTATAACAATTCATATTTTTTATTGTTATTTGCAGTGAAATTGAAAGGTTCTACGTAGCTTGAAAGAAGTATTTGCAGTCTCCTTGTAGGAGAAATTATGAGTTCTCAAACTCCTGAGCCATGGATCCTTACAAATTCAAATTACCTTGATTGGAGGATTGATATGCAGCTAGCCATGCACAAGCATGGCTACCACAAAATCATACATGGATGGGAGGTTGAGCCTTATCAGCCGGTAGAGCAGAACAAGTTCCTAAACCATTATGATTAAGCATTCAGGTACTTATGTACTTATATTTCCATAGATCTCCACTTTAATATAGAATTATTGAGGACTCCCATAGAATCCTAGGGGAAGCTTGATAGCTTGTCTAACAAACAATATGAGCTTTGGGGACACATTCTGGAGAACGATCTGGTATCTTTACATCCTAGTAGGTTCGAGACTATTGAGAAATTCTTCTCCAAATTAAAGTCTCTAGTGCTACAATGCAAATAGTGTGGGATAGAGGGGAAGGATGAGCATAATGTCCTTTCCATACTCACAAACTAGGTCCTGAGTACTCTGTCTATGTCTCTATGTTTTATTCCAAGTGGGAAAGGCTTCCTGATTGGAAACTTCCTTCTTTAGATTCATTCTCCAAGTCCTTAATCAAAGAACAAGACAAATTGATTCAAATGGGAGTCATCCAGAATTCCAAAAATAGAGCTCTCTTGGTTACTGAATCTTCCAAAGCACAAAAAGAGGGAAAATAAAAGAAGAAGGAGCCAAAGGAAGCTGATTCTAAGCCTAAACCAAATCAGCAAGCTTCTGAAGGGCCTTTGGCTCTAAGAAGAAGAAATTTGAAAATAATTTATGTCCGTATTGTGAAAAGGGATACCATCTTGAAGAACATTGTATGAGGAAGAAAGTTGATGAGATGTTCGCTCTTCTCAATAAGCACAACATTGCTCCTCCAAGAGCAAAGAATCCTAATGAAGAAGCACCGATAGAAGGTGGTGAAAGGTGTCATGCTTTGAAATAAACTCTCTCTCCATACTCAACATACATTATAGATTCTGGAGCCTCCAACCACATGGTTTCCACCAAAGAATCCGTCTCTACTCTTTCACTATCAAAGGGGCCTAATATTCACATGGGAGATGATTCCTAGATTCCAATAGAAGGAAGGGGCTTAGTAAGAGAGAAACATGGTGAGTTCAAGAATGTCTTATATGTGCCCTCCCTTGTTTCTAACATGTTATATGTTTACCAGATGACTCATACAGTCTCTCCTAAGAGGGTCACATTTGTTCAGACTCAGTTGAGATTACAGAAAAAATCCACTGGAAAGCTTGTAGCGAAAGGTATTGCAAATCACTCTACCAAATCTTATGATTTTTCACATTTCTTACCTATTTCTCCTCCTACGGCTTTATTTTCTCATGCTAACAACACCATCAACATTTCGCCATCTAATTTTCAAATATCTAAATCCGCTCCACTATGATAACATGGTTGAAGTTTTTCCCTCCATACAAAATTTCGATGGAGTATGTGTTGGGTGCTTGGTAGGTAAGAATCCAGAAAAGAAGTATGATGTTGGGAAGGCTCATAGAGTTGTTTCTACACTTGATTTGATACACAGTGATGTAGTTTCACCTATGCCCACAAACTCCATTAATGGTTGCATCTATTTTATGACTTTTATTGATGATTGTTATAGGTACTGCTGGATCTACTTCATGAAACTAAAATTAGAAGTTTTTGATGCTTTTAAAAGTTTTAAAGCTATGTTTAATAACAATTTCAATAAGAATATCGATTCAATAAGATCCAATGGAGGAGGAGAATATATCAGAAGATATTTCCAAAATTTCTGTGAATTAGAGGGGATTCAAATGGAACACTCAGTTCCATATACACCACAGCGAAATGGTGTGGCTGATAGGAAGAACAGATCATTGAAAGAGATGGCAACATGCCTTCTCCATGGCAAGCATATACCTCATTCTCTTTGGGATGAAGTAATAAACTGTGCTTTGTATTTGCAGAATATGGTTCCCCACAAGTCAGTGGCTAGGGTGACTCCAATCAAAGCATTACATGGGTATAAGCCCAATGTCTCTCATCCGATAGTTTTTGGTTCCAAAGCTTAGGCCAGGATACCACTTGAAAAGATAAAGGACTTCCAAACCCAAAGTTGCGAATGTATTCTACTAGGATATGTAGATGATGCAAAAGCTTACAAACTAATGGAGGTTGCTACCAGAAGATGCTTCACTGAAAAAAGTGTCCAGTTCAAAGAAGATCAACTGCATGATACTCCTCCAACAACACAAGAAGGTATAACTATTTCTCCTCCTATTTTTGATGATGATGATGATGTGCTACAGGTTTCAGATTCAGATGAAGAAGATCACATACAGGATGATAATATTATTGGAACTGAACCTCAAGAGATTCTAGATCCATATCCAGTACCCATTTGTAATCAGAAGCATAAACCTAGATGGGCTCAAAAGCTTCTTGGTGCAGCTAGAATTGGCACTAGATTTCCAGAAGACAAAAGAAGAACTAGGTCCCAGTATCATAATGATCATGCGGCACTATCTCTCACAGATTCTCTCTCTACAAAATGGTGTAGCAAAGTTCCAGGTCAGTGTTACTTGATGATGGAAAATGATCAGCTACATGTCCCACAGAAGCAGAGATTTGATCATTCCCTACCTTCACCATCCCGTATAAATAGCTTGCATATTGCTATTTTCCTGCTTGTGTTTTATGGGGGGGGGGGGTTCCCATGAGGTTTTCCCTTGTTTCCTCAGTTTTACTAAGCAATTTTTTATTATTATCTTCTAGATTATATTTGCCTGACCTATGGTCTTGTTACCAGGGCCCACAATTGTCCAAGTTAGTATTTCAGGGTGGGGTGTTAGGATTATTATTAATATTCCCTTAGTCAAATGTCTATTATATTAATTATTTCCTAACTTATGAACCTTAAATTAATTAAATGGGTCCACTAGTGCAATTGGATCCACTTGGCCCAATGTGGCCACATGTACCAGTCATTGATGTGTGGGAAACACTGCTAGAGGTTAACTGCCACTTAATGCGTGTGCATGCATCAGTTAGGGTGCCTCCTAGACCAATCCCTACATTTTAGGAGCCACTGGGAGTCCTGGAACCAACCTACTTTAGTCATTTGGTGTTAGCACTAGTTAGTCATAGTTATCCCTCAGTTACAATCAGTTACTTCATAGTCAGTTATTCTAGCGCTACTAATGCATGGATAATGCATGGTTTCATGGGGAGTAGATTTACCTACCTACCACACTCAGTTGCACTGAGTTAATTAGTTGTTAATGCTTGTTGGAGTTATTGGTCATCGAGGAGTTGTCTATTCGGACTCCAATATTGATTGGGAAACCTTGACTTAGAGATTCAGTTAGATACAGTCTTATCCACTTGGAGGATTCAAATTCATTACTCATGCATTCAAATTCTACCTATGTATACTACATTCTAACACTAGATATTATTATGATGAATATACTGTAAATTCCTGAGCAATACTTGTTTGTTTCCTGTGTGGTTTGTTTTCCTTAGTTTGTATGTTCATTCTCCATTCAATTGCTGCAACATTATCAGAACTCTCTACTTGAAGATCTTAATGGCATTCAAATTCTAATAGTTTGTGGTAAGGGGAGACATGGGAATGTTTGTATCTATGAGTGAGAGACAAATATAGAGTGGACAAAGGGATCCTTAATGGCATGGGATGACCTGTGGATGTGTATGTGAGAGAGAGAGAGGAATGGGTGTGTTAGAAGTTTAGGAGTGGGGGGTGGGGGTTTATGAGCATACAAGGGAGGGGGTGTTAGTGGTAAGGAGAGACATAGGGATGTGTGTGAGAGCGAGAGAGTGTGGGGGTTAGATTAATGTGTGTGTGTCTAGGTGTTGTAGAGGGGATATAATAGGGGGTTGGGGATTAGAGGTAGTTGGATTGGTTGGGGATTGATGTAAGGGAGGGGGGTGTTAGTGGTAAGGGGAGACTTGTGTATGTGTGTGGGGGTGTCAAAGTGAACTTTAGGTTATAGGTTAGGGGGTGTTCCTGGTAATCAGAGACATGGGGATGTGTGTGTGTGTGTGTGAGAGAGAGAGAGAGAGAGAGAGAGAGAGAGAGAGAGAGAGAGAGAGAGAGAGAGAGAGAGTGGAGGGG
The DNA here is from genome assembly GCA_001517045.1 of Pseudotsuga menziesii. Classification (NCBI taxonomy): domain Eukaryota; kingdom Viridiplantae; phylum Streptophyta; class Pinopsida; order Pinales; family Pinaceae; genus Pseudotsuga; species Pseudotsuga menziesii. Next base: position 81,816 of record LPNX010402596.1, on the reverse strand, counting down.
GGGGTCCATAGTCAGATGGGGTGACCTGTGGATATGTGTGTGTGTGAGAGAGAGAGAGAGAGTGGAAGGGGTGTGTTAGGAGTTTAGGAGTGGGGGGGTTAGATTAATGTGAGGGTGTCTAGGTGTTGTAGGGGGGGCTATAATAGGAGGTCGAGGTTAGAGGTACTTGGATTGGTTGGGGAGTATTATAAGGGAGGAGGGTGTTAGTCATAAGGGGAGACCTGCGGATGTGTGGGGCGGTGTCTAGGTGTTGTAGGTTATAAGTTTGAGGGTGTTAGTGGTAAGGGGGGACATAGGGATGTTTGTATGTGTGAGAGAGAGAGACAAAAATAGAGTGGATGAGGGGGTTTTTAGTGGCATGGGGTGACCTGTGGAAGTGCGTGTATGTGTGTGTGTGTGTGTGTGTGTGAGAGAGAGAGAGAGGAAGGGGTGTGCTAGGATTTTAGGAGTGGGGGGTGGGGGTTTATGAGCATATGTGACAATAATGAGTATGGGTTTTTATTAATAACAATATGCACACATTTTTATTGTATAAAACACGCGCATAATTTTATTGACATAAACAAGCACATGATTTTATTGGCATAAATGGGCATGCGATTTTCAACTATATTATTTGGTTTGTGATTATACCATTTAAAGGTTTGGGGGAGAGAGATGGTAAGGTTTTAAAGGTATACATGGAGAGGGAGTGTTTAGGAGTTAGAGGTAGAGACCAAT
>LPNX010402596.1:27837-80080 GCA_001517045.1 Pseudotsuga menziesii | reverse complement strand
AGAGAGAGAGAGAGAGAGAGAGAGAGAGAGAGAGGATTAGGGGTTTTAGTGGGTGCGGGGGGCTCTAAGTGATTAGAGTTAGAGAAATAGGGGGTGTTTAAGAGTTATAGGTAGAGAGAAAGGTTTATGGGTTTAGGTTTGGAGGGGAGGGGACATATAGGTGTTAGTGGTAAGGGGGGACACAGGATTGTGAGAGAGAGCAAGAATGAAAGGGGTGGTGGGGTGTTAGATAGGAGAGAGAGGATGGGGGTTAAAGGAAGGGACAGGAGGAGGGGAGCTTAGAGGTAGGGAGAGGAGGAGGGGGGTTAGTAAGAGTTAGGGGGAAGAGAGGAGTGGGGGGGGAAATAAAATAATAAAATTGTTGGTATAATTGACAAAACAAACAGTCATTGTATTATTTGAAAATGTGTGTGTGTTTTTCTTCAATAAAACGTGCACCCGTTTTGTATCAATACAATGTGTACGTGTTATGAATTAATAAAACATGCACTTGTGTTTCTTTTATACAACGAGCATACGTTTTTTTTTAATTCAAAAATGTATTCCCTCCAAATGATAAGGCCGAGCCTCCACCCATTCTTGCATGGCATTCTTATGCCCATGTGTCTTCCTCAAACTTTGCTTCAGATTCAACATGCCTATGCCTTGGAGTATGATAAACCAAGGCTAATTGAGCATTATATCCAAATTTTCAATATGCTCATGTTTAGCCGTTGGTTACAGTATGTTGCACACCTCCATTTTTTATGAAACTTTAGAACTATATGTTTTTTTTGTATATTCCAAATATGTAATTTTTAACAAGAATACATAATTGTTTCTATTTTTTTCTCATTTATCTTCCGTCATCACTCCTAAAATTAAAAAAAAACACATTGTTAGTGTTTCGTCCATATCTCTTTTGTTTCTCAGACATTTTGAAAACAAATTTTATGGTGGACTAAAAAACACCAACCTCTACATGCTATAAAAAAACAATTTCCAAATATTTGCATTAATACGTTCAAATGCTACACCCACAATTGACGTACCATTTTCGAGGTTTGATCACTTAGATAATTTAAAAAAATTATTTCTATTATTGGAAAAATAGTCGTGCACTAGTACTATATGTTCTCTATATGTCTACTAATTTTTTTAGTTTATTCCATCATTTAATCACTCAAAGGTTGCACGCATAAAACATATACCCTATAATTTGTTCCAAAAATAAAAAGGTCCTATTAAAAAATAGCTAAATTTAGATAGTTAACAACATTTTCAATAGAAAAAAATTATACATTTGGAAATTTCATTCAATTTCCTACATTTCTTGTTTTTTACTCATCGCAAGATTCATTGCGTAACTGTCTCAAAATATCCATGTAAGTTGATGGATGCCTATTTTTTCAGTTTTCTATTGCATCGAACATTACAAAAGAGACCCTCATCGGCTTGCACACACCCTTAATACTGACAAACCAAAAATAATGATTATAAAATCCAAGAAGGTCACTTTGGATAACTTTTCATATGACAATAACAAGCTAAAGGAATCTTTTACCTATAAATATCCCGAAATTAATATTCACAACAAGGTCAAATGGAACTATAATGTTGAGAAAATAATTAATGGAGGGTGGAAAGATTATTTTGGTCTTGAGAACAACTATAAATAATCATTCCTTATGATGTGAGATAAGCATAATTTCCTCTTTGAAACTCTCGTCACTCTTGTTATCTTCTATGAATGTGAAGTTTGGCGGTGTAGCATCTCTAGAGAATCCTAGAGAAATATCAGGAAAATACAAAAGTGTTTTATAATAAAACTTTAAAATTAAAAGTAATACACCTAATAATATTCTTTTTATATAAACATGCATCTTCCCCCATATAGAGCATCGTTATGACAAGTTACTTGATGTACAAATACACGATAGATTACATGGGAGACCCGAGACTCCATAAAATTGCTTTAAAATCTAGTGATGACCACCTGTGGCTCAAGAAATGTTGGCATAAAGATAAAATGGATAGGTTAAATTATTGGGGATATATGAAAATTTAACTTTAAAAAATATTAATAAAATTATTAGTCCTATTACATCTAAGTTAAAAGATAATTTATGGGGTGATGATTTAGAGGTGAAAAGCAAGCTAAGATAATACAAGGATGTTATTAACCCTAATTTAGAAATGCATAAATGTCTCTCTATTATAACTATCTTGAAGAAAAAAATAACATAGCCAAAATCAAAACAAACTCTCATGAGATTTGGAGTGAAACATGGCATGAGCGATTCCTAAAACACCATGGGAAGATAGGATTTATCATCTTTGTGAGATCAAGATTGTTAAGGATGAATGTAACTTTCTCACTAAAATTTCTCAATATTTATTATAATACTAACCTCTCTTATCTACTAATATGTCAAAACTATGATGACCTTGGTACGGTTCTTTCTAAGCTTTTTGAGCATAGGAATAATTTTATACATAAAACAAAGTAATTTCTTAAGGCCCAAGACACCAAAGTTGGTCTCAGTGCATCCTAACTATCATCATCATCATCGTCGTCATCATCATCATCGTCGTCATCATATATATATATATATGTGTGTGTGTGTGTTATTTCAATTTTATATTTACTCTAATGTGTAATTATTAAAATAGTTGGCTACATAGCTTGAGAGGTAGCTTGGTTGGTTGGAGATTCGAGTCCGAAGACTGTAAGTGTTTTTAGGGCACATTTTTTTAATTTTTTATTATGTTTAATTTAAAAAAAAACAGTTTAAAATTATTTTTGATATTACATTTAAGAATAAAAGGATATTTTATAAAAAATTTATTATGTTTGATGAAAAAAAAAGGTTAAAATGATTTTGATATTATATTTAAGAATAAAAGGATATGGATATTTAATATTTTTTTAAATGTGAAACATTAATTAACTCTAGTCAAGAAAAAAGGAAATTAAAAAAAATCCACTTAATTTTATTTTCGCATAGTTGCAGGATCGTTTTCAACATTTCATAATTGTCACATACAAGTAATTTTCATAAAATAAAATGATTATAATTTACTATTCTTACTTGTCACAATGTGTTCTCATTTGTCGTAACATACTTTTTACTCATTTGCAGGGATAATATTAACTAGACTTTTTTTATTGTTTGACGACATGGCTTATCGCTCGCTCGACGTTGACTCCATTTATATCGAAAACTTGGTCACAACCTTTCCAAGGTGATGTTAAGGTTCTGTTGAGGCCCCGAAAATCGCAGGCGGCAACAATAAGGGATTCTCCCCAGTCAATGTTCCCAACTAGCCCGTTGACTATTTGGTATAGGGAATCCATCTGCTTTACGGTCCGGCTACCGTAGGTCAAGTACAAAACAAAGGCTTTACCGGTTACGGCCCGGTCCACGGATTTTTTGTATTATTGACTTAATGTATGATATGCAAGTGCCTAATTAACCATGCAGGGCGATAAAGATGTGAGGAGCAGTCACAATGTGATGCGCAGGTTCTTACCTCTCGTCTTAGATTCACAAGCATCCTAATCACAGACAACAAGCAAAAGAAACTAACTACCTAAACTATCCCTAGGGAGAAGGATTATCATTCGTAAGTGAGTAATACATTTTGTACATGCATTATGATGAGTTACAGTTAGCTGACACTTCTTTCAAGACACACGAACAATTACAGATATTCGAACAACCAGGTAGCTGATTATTTTATGAACAACATTTATTACTCACAGTGGAAAACATCCCAAAAGATACTGGAGAACATTCAACAAGAAAATAGGTTCAAGAAGTTAAATACTCTCACAGTAAATGAAATACAGTTGAAAACGAAATAGTTCCTCTTCAACATTATTCATTTAGTTGGATTGATACATTCCACATTTAGCTCTCTCAAGTAGGCAAAAGTTGCACTTTCTGACTATAAAACGAAGTAGTTCCTCTTACAAGCAAAATAGTTTACAAAGTTTTCAAGGCAAAAGCCCCTTCTAAGTTCTAACTTTACAATATTTAAACTAAAACAACCGCTCGTTTGGGTTGCCTCTCAAACGGATGACCTTTCGGCTCCCCAACGCTTCATATTCGTTTATCTTTTCTACGCGTGCCCATGAGTGGATAAGTAACTGCCGGACCTTTTAGAACTGGTCCTTTGTCACCATTCATTTTGTTTCTTCTTTGGTTTGTCCCTATTTAGGCCCATCTTCCTTTGCACTGTAGCAGTTTGACTGATTTCTGTAACCCACCTACATTCAAACGACTAGCATCATTCATTGAAAACACAATCAAATGATGTCAACAAAAATGGCTAAGCATTGAAAAGCTCATGCACTGCGTTACTACCACAAGGTAAGCACCGGTACCACTACCTTGACAAGAAGCGGGGACTTATTGGATACTCAGAATAATAGCATCGAAATCTAAAAAACCCACTACAGCCGTGACAGCGGAAAGGAACAAGGCAACAGACAAGTGACCGAAGGGCAGGAAAAACTCCTCAATCGGAAGCCGAAAAGGTTTGGACATCGGAAGCCAAATGGATTTCCTAGCCGCAACGGAAGAAGCAGAAAAACTACGGGCAAGCGACGGTGGGAGAAAACTCAGTCGAACATCGGACGAACTTCTACTTCGGAGGCCAAATCACTTTGGGAGCTGCAACGACGGAAGCGAAAAGGTTAGAGACAAGTGATGCGGGAGAAACAAACTTAATTGGGGAATGGAATACTTTGACATCGGAATCCAAAAGGCTTCCCCGGCCGCAACAGCGGAAGAAAATAGCTTCGAGTCTGAGGATAAAAGGAAAACGTACATTAGCAAGCGGATCGCTTTATGCTTCAGATGGCTAAGCGATTTGGGATCCGCAACGGTGGAAGAGAAACAAGTTATCAGCCACTAATTTAACATAATATGATGCTCAGTCTAACAGAAAAATTTAATTACTTCGAAACTATAAAACCAGCGAGGGTTGAAACCCGCTTGCTTCCGAAACAGCGGACCTTCAAAGACAAAGAGAAATTACCCCTGTCTAGGCATACCAAACTCGCATCTGCGACCAACCATAAAAATGATACACAAGAAATCTTTAAATCGGACTGGAAACCAAGATTCAAAATCATTCAACATAAAACACGACCAACTACTCAAGCATCCAGCGCTGAAAATGACTTTAAATTTTGAGGAGGGGCCCAAAATTCAGAAATTTGGGGAGAAAAGTTGCAGCTGCAACAACTGGTGATTACCTGGTGAACTATATCTCTGGGTGATTTATCTTTGAGTGACAGAATGTTTAACAACAAATGCATCTTACTGAATTCTTCCAGCTATCTGGATTTCTCGAATGCCGAAAGTATGTTCCTTCAATCATTGAAAGTAGTCCAATTTGGGAGAGTGGAAACCAAGATTTTCAAGTCCAGATAACTCTGTTGAGACCAGAAAATGAGTTTCATTATTACTTTTGTCTTCAGGTGGCTAATAGCTTCTGACACCACAGTATTGTAGCATATGGTAAATAGAAATATTGATTTGTTCCTCATTCCCATGCCATCCTAGCACTTTTGTGCGTTTGGACTTTTGTCCCTTTTCGTTTGAGTCCTCATGCATGTCTCTCTTACTGAATCTTAATTCAGGATCCTCTATTCCATAGTGTCCTTTTGTGTGAGTGGTGTACTTCAAGTTTCAGCTCACGGACGGAGAGGATCTTTAGGCAACTTAGTACTCATGATTCAGCATCTACTTTGATTTATGATGCTTTCATAGGAGTTTTTTTACTCTTTATTTGCCTTTTCGCATTCGGTTCTTGGCATAGGATCATTTATATTTAATATACTGTTCACCTTGCTCCTTTCCATGGGTCCTCTGTTGTCACTCCTTAGAACATTTTAAGTGTGACGTGGATGGAGCCCCAACACAGTATTCTAGACTCTTTGAATCCGATTTATTTCACATGGATTAAGCAGGACTTCAATGCGCATAGAATTATTTGAGAAAACGATTAAACTGGAAGAAGTTCATTTATACAAACAGAAACCAACAGTCTGATCACTAAATTTTTTATCACCCCCCAAAATTTTGATGTTCCCCAAGCAACCGCGGGTTCGTCCCCTTTATTGAAAACAAGAAAAAATCAAACTAAAGAAAACTAAAAACATGACTCAAAAGACAGCCAGATGAATTATTTATATACAAGATAGAAGAAATCAAACGGACTCAGGAAAAATAAGGCTTGAGAACCAAACCATTTACTGGTAGGTTCTCCTCCCACCCCTGCAGCTGTTGCAACTTGTAAGTAGAAGGACCAAGCTTGGCTGCAATCTAAAAAGGGCCTACCCACAACTGCTGGAATTTGGTATGCTTTCCTTTCTCATCATGGGGGTGGTCCCATTTGAGGACTAAATATCCTACTTCAAAGTATTTTGTCCCATCTCTATGCTTGTCAAACCATCTCTTAACTGACTCTTGTCGTTGCTTAAAGTGTTCTTTGGCTTTAGATCTAGCCTCTTGTGCTTTCAGGAGATTATATATTCTTATCTGTAAAACTTCATCATCATACCCTCTAGACTCTTGAGCTAGTATGGAAGATGGTAGCATGATATTGGGAGGAAGGATGGCTTCTTTTCCATAGACAAGGGTATACGGAGACACTCCAATCGCAGACTTGGGGGTGACTCTATCAGCCCAAAGGGCATTTGGTAATGCTGAGTGCCAACTCCTCTAGTTTTCTACCACAGTCTTCTTTAAAATTCTAATCATATTTTTGTTAGAGGATTCAGCCAGCCCATTTCCTTGTGGATAGTAATTAGCAGAATAATGCAATTTTATCCCTTTATCATGAGCAAATGCAGTCAATTTAATTGATGAAAATTATTTAGCATTATCAAATACTAACGAAACTGGAACTCCAAACCTGGTCATGATATGATCTTGCAGGAAGCTGATGACTTCGTCTTCGCTTATCTTGCACAGTGGGATAGCTTTGACCCAGCGAGTGAAATAATCAGTCGCGGTCAGAATGTACTTGTGCTGCAGAGAGGAATTTGGTTTTATTTCTCCAATAAGATCCAGCCCCCATCGCTCGAATGGTTCCGTGATAATCACAGGATTTAGGGGTGCTGCTGCTTTAGGCTGTCTCCCACCACACCTTTGGTAAATATCACACCTCCTGACATGTGCGTGTGCATCTCTAAAGAGCGTAGGATAGTAGTAACCTGCCCTGAGGATTTTGTGGGCTATGGTATCCCCTGAATAATGTCCTCTAGTAGGACCGTCATGCAATTCTGCCATCATTTTCTTCACATCTTCCTTTTCCTAGCATCTGAGAAGAACCCCGTCATTATTCTTTCTGAACAATACCCCTTCCACAATTTGATAAGATGCTGATTTAAGACGTAGCACTTTTCTTTGCTTGGAATTCCAATGTTCAGGTAACAGTCCTTCCTGCAAGTAAGGTACAAGGTCTCTATACCAAGACTCGGGAGCTATAAATAAATGACATACATCCATTACATGTAATTCGGCCTCATCCCCCCAGGCTTGTTCTTCATTGTTCCTACTTTTAGTCATCAATTTACACAATCCTTGGCCTTTAACTATAGAGGCTGGCTTGAATTCAAGGTCGTACTCTTGAAGAGTTGTTACCGAGTTACCTCTTCTTTCTCCTAACTCCTTCTGTATAAGAAGAGATCTTACGACTGGGTAGGGAACTATTACCTTGGTTCGATTCTTTAATATATAAGTCCTGAATTGCTTTACTGCTTTGAATACTGCATAATCTTGTTTATCAACAGCTGGGTAGTTCAATTCAGCCCCTTGTAGACTAGTACTCATAAAGGAGATTGGGAATTCATCCCCCCCTTCTTCCTTTTGGGTGAGCATGGCTGCCAGTGAATCTTCGGATGCGAATGTATACAGAATAAAGTCTTTATCAAAGTCTGGGATTTTCAAGGAGGGTGCGTGTGTCACAGCAGTTTTAAATTTGCTGAAAGCATTCTTCTCAATTTCATTCCACTTGAATTGTGCATTCTGCTTGACCATTTGCTGCAGCAGCTTAACAGTCTGAGCGAAATCAGACACAAACCTGCGTACAAAATTTATGGTTCCCATGAATGATTGCACCCCCTTTTTATTATGGGGCAAGGGGATTTGTTCAATAGCCTTAATTCTTTCTGGATCAATGGAGATCCCTTGCTTTGACATGATGTGACCCAACAACTTGCCTTCTGTGACAGCGAACACACATTTCTTAGGATTGAGTGAGATGCCATACTTTCGATAGTGTTCAAAAATCTGCCTTAAGTGAAATGCGTGCTCTCCTCTTTTTTTCGAGAATATCGTAATATCTTCCAGGTACACTACAATGCTACGGCCAATCAATCCAGGGAAAGCTATGTCCATAGCTCTTTGAAATATTGCCCCTGCATTTATAAGCCCAAAGGGCATCCTTCTGTAGGAAAAAGGTTCCCCATTTGGTCCTAAAAGTTGTCTTTAATCGGTATTCTTCGGCTACTAACACTTGATTGTAGCCAGAGAAATCGTCCAATAACGAAAAAAATTCAGAACCTGAGACCATTCGGAGCAGTTGCTCCATGGGTGGCACAGGGTAGTTATCTTTATCAGAAGCGTGGTTTAGATTTCTGAAATCGACACAGAGTCTAATTTCTCAAGACTTTTTTCTTACTGGTACTAGATTTGACACCCACTCAGAGTGTCTGACTTTGAAAATGATTCTAGCATCCAATAATTTCTTCACTTCACTTTGAATCAGCGGTTCCAACTTTGGATGCATTTTTCTCAACGGCTGCTGATATGGCTTGACTCCTACTTTAATGGGGATGACATGTTTGATGATGTTAGTATCGTATGTTTTCAAGTCTTCGTACGTCCATGCAAAAACATCTTTATATTGTTTAAACAAACTGACGAACTTGTCTCTTTCCGTTGGTGAACAACATTTTACGAGATTCACAAATTTAGGATTCGTTTCAGTCCCTAAATTAATCAGCTCAAACTGCAGAGATGAGATGTGGGTCTTCACGTTGGCTGGTCTTCTGAGTTTTTCATTTAAATCGAACATTTTTTCTAATGTTCTGACTCCTTTAAGAATGAAATTATTGTATTTCATCTTAGCCTGATGCTCTTCATTGTCTATGATCGCTCCTTTAAACACCTCGTCATTTTTCAAACATTCTATGATCTGCTGGTCATCATCGAATACTCGTAGGTTCGTAATCATATCAGGTACAGAGGGCGTGAAAAGTAATTCAACAGAACATCGATTATTTGTGGGTACAAGCCTAGCTGCCGAAGTGGCCAACAGGTCAGCTACTATGTTTTTAATTCTTGGAATTGAAATAATGTTGAATGCATCAAAACATTTAAGCAAATCCCATACCTCATTCTAGTAAGCCTTTAAGTGAGGAGAAACACAATGTATTTGATTCCGGATCTGTTTCACAATAATTTTGGAATCTCCAAAAAATTTTAAATTACTTACCTTTAATTCAATTGCTTTCTTTAAGCCCTGCACCAGTGCTTCGTACTCAGCTGTATTATTAGTACAATCAAACTCTAATCTACATTAAAGGAAATGTTTATTCTCCTGGGGATCGATCAGGACACAGCCAACCCCTGACCCCTCTAATGTCTTTGAGCCATCAAAAAACAAAATCCAAAAATCACTAACTACTGAAGGTGAATCTATTCCTACTGCTAAGCTTACTATATTACAGTAAATATCATCAACCTATGAAAATCGAAGGAGATCAGGCTGGGTGTCAGAAGTGTTGCTGGCTTCTTCCGCTTGACAATTCCCTGGTTCCAACTCAATAAAATAGTTTCCCAATACAGAGTCTACTGGCATGTTCTTCTCATCCAGTTGAGTAACATTGTACTTCATGTGAGGCTCTCTTAGGATCTTAATCTGATTCGGACTTCCCTTGTACAGAAACCAAAGATGGGACCAATCTGAGGCAAAATATCCATTTAATTTAGCCGACCAATCTCTGCTCAGGACCATACCGTAAGCGTCCGGTATATCATCTGCCGTGATGTTTATAACTTGGAAAAATTTGTCATTGGATGCCAGACAGACTAGGACATCTTCTGGCTCACCAATTACCTTTACATCCGTTCTATCCAATTGAACCACCCTCCACGTGGATGGCTTAGGATGCCCATTGATCTTTTTACAGATTGATATGGGCATAACATTTATCGACGCCCCTGAGTCTACCAAACAATTATGTACATTATGATTGAAAATTTCAAACGTGAGGAGGAAACGTGGATGTTTGCTTTTAGACTTACCTCCAATGCTGGTTTCGCCAATTTGTTCTTCTTCCTGAGGTATATTATTGGCGGGAAACTTCTCATCTGATGCTTCAAGTGCTTTCAACAGTCTTTCTTTTTGCTGCGGCACTTTACACATTTCGAATAGTGGAACATTCGCTTTTACCTTCTTTAAATCCTCCACAATGTCATAATCGATTGGCTGCTCAATGGGATGGGGTTTATCAGCTTTTTCTGCACTTGGCATGGCCTGCACCTCATTCTGCCTAGGATTTTGGCTTGTAATAGTGAAATCTGGAATTTTATCAGCCAAAGATTTGTTTTGAAAATTCTTCTTAACATTTCTCTGCAGCCTCTTAATCTTCGGGAGTATAAGACTGTCTTCCTTAACCGTACCTTGGCTCCTTGTGGCTACGTTGGTTTCCATAACTTCCTTGTACCCCTGAGTCTTTTCCTCTTCAGCATCAAACAACAAGACAGAATTCCATAAAGCCATGGTTTCCTCTTCCTGTTATTTAGTAGAAGTAGAAGTAGAATTATCTTTTCTTTCTTCATCTCCTTTTTCTTTCAATCTAGAATCTAACAGTTGATTCATGACCAACGTCATCGAATTAATCCATTGAGGACAATTCTTTTCAGAATGTGGCTGTTGGTGGAAAGTGCAAAAATTGTCCAAGCCTACTCTGTTAAATTCATAGATGCAGTATTGTGAGGAGGAGGTTGAGACTGATGATTATCCTCTCTTTTCTTATAATATGGCTTATAAAACTTTTGTGCTTCATTTTCTTTCTCCATATCTATGATTTTGTTGGACAGTTTCTGCATCATCTTGGCCATATTTTCCAAATCTAGCGACTTTTATTCCTTAGGATTAGTAAACAATAAGGCTTTCCTCCCTGCACCTTTTTCTCCTAATTGTTCTGGGTAATATTCAATACTTTCTCTTTCAGCTTCCACTACTTCAGCCTCTTCATAGGTTTCCGTCAAAGTAGGCTTGGCCTTACCTTTTGCAAACATGGCCAAATCAGGACCTAAAGCTGAAGTATAGTACTCAATCAGCACCTTGTCCGAAGGCTTATCTGTTTCAGAGAAATTCTTGAGATATGCTACAAACCTTTGTGTGAAACTGTGCACTTTTTCTTTTCTTTCTTTCTTCAACGCGCACAGTCCTTTCATGAGGGCTACATGAGTTTTCTGAGTTGCATACTTACTTTTGAAAATTCTTTCGAAGGTATCCCAATCAAGGATAGAGTTAGCAGGCAATCCAAAGTACCATGATGCTGCAGCTCCTTTAAGGGTATGCGGGAACAGTCTCCAGACTACATCTTCATATTCCCCGGCCCTTAATCCTTCAATTGCCAAGTAAAAAATTTCTAGATGATCATCTACTAGTATTTTCTCATTTGGGTCGAACTTGGGCAACATCTTATCAAAGGCTTGAGGTAGGTCGTGTAATGGAGGTCTCAGGTTTAATGGTGAGGTCGCTCTCCATGCAGGTGGTGGATTTGGCGGGTTAGGCGATGGATTAGCATTTACTCCTGCCATGAGTCTGGGTCGGGAGTGGGGAGGTGAACTGACTGGAGTATGAGTAGGAGAACTGCAAGGGGTTTCTGGGCCTTCTTGATTCAAAGGTAGCACAACTTCTTGTAAGGCTTTTTCTACAAGCTCTTCCCAGTCTCCTACCAATACTGAGTCTTCTGCTACAGGACGATCTTTCCTTTTATACTCTCTTCTGGGCAGTTCAGGGATGATTGGCAATCCTCCAATATTCTTTATGTATGCCCTGGTGTGTCTTCTCAGATCATTAACAATTTCGTTGCCAACATAATATATATGTTCGCTTTCTTTCGGAATTGGATTTTGAAACCCACTGCTTTCAGAACTGTTACCGGTGGAATATTCTCAGGAAAACGGGTTTTCTTAGCCAGCCATACACTGGCGGCCCTCCTTCTAGCGCCAAAAAATGTTGAGGCCTAGAAAATCGCAGGCGACAACAGTAAGGGATTATCCCCAGTCAACGTTCCCAACTAGCCCGTTGACTGTTTGGTATAGGGATTCCGTCCGGTTTACGGTCTGGCTATCGTAGGTCAAGTACAAAACAAAGGCTTTACCGGTTACGACCCGGTCCATCGAGTTTTTGTATTATTGACTTAATGTATGATATGCAAGTACCTAATTAACCATGCAGGGCGATAAATATGCGAGGAGCAGTCACAATGTGATGTGCAGGTTCTTACCTCTCGTATTAGACTCACAAGCATCCCAATCATAGACAACAAGCAAAAGAAACTAACTACCTAAACTATCCCTAGGGAAGGATTATCATTCGTAAGTGAGTAATACATTTTGTACATGCATTATGAAGAGTTACAGTTAGCTGACACTTCTTTCAAGACACACGAACAATTACAGATATTCGAACAACCAGGTAGCTAATTATTTTATGAACAACATTTATTATTCACAGTGGAAAACATCCCAAAAGATACTGGAGAACATTCAACAAGAACATAGGTTTAGGAAGTTAAATACTCTCATAGTAAATGAAACACAGTTGAAAACGAAATAGTTCCTCTTAAACATTATTCATTTAGTCGCATTGATACATTCCACATTTAGCTCTCTCGAGCAGGAAAAAGTTGCACTTTCTGACTGTAAAACGAAGTAGTTCCTCTTACAAGAAAAATAGTTTACAAATTTTTCTAGGGAAAATCCCCTTCTAAGTTCTAACTTTACAATATTTAAACTACAGCAACCGCTCGTTTGGGTTGCCTCTCAAACAGATGACCTTTCAGGTTCCCAATGCTTCATATTCCTTTATCTTTTCTACACATGCCCATGAGTGGATAAGTAACTGCCGGACCTTTTATAACTGCTCCTTTGTCACCATTCATTTTGTTTCTTCCTTGGTTTGTCCCTATTTAGGCCCATCTTCCTTTGCGTTGTAGTAGTTTGACCGATTTCTGTAACCCACCTGCATTCAAACGACTAGCATCATTCATCGAAAACACATTCAAATGATGTCAACAAAAACAGCTAAGCATTGAGAAGCTCATGCACTGCGTTACTACCACAAGGTAAGCACCGGCACCACTACCTTGACAAGAAGTGGGGACTTATCGGATACTCAAAATAATAGCATCGAAAATTAAAAAACGCACTATAGCCGTGACAATGGAAAGGAACGAGGCAACAGACAAGTGACCGAAGGGCGAGAAAAACTCCTTAATCAGAAGCCGGCAAGGTTTGGACATCGGAAGCCACATGGATTTCCTAGCCCCAACGGTGGAGGTGGAAAAACCACGGGAAAGCGGCAGTGGGAGAAAACTCAGTCGAACATCGGACGGACTTCTACTTTGGAGGCCAAATCACTTTGGGAGCCACAACAATAGAAGTGAAAAGGTTAGAGACAAGTGATGCGGGTGAAACAAAATTAATCGGGGATTGGAAGACTTTGACATCGGAATCCAAAAGGCTTCCCTGGCCGCAACGACGGAAGAAAACATATTCGAGTCCGAGGCTAAAAGGAAAACGTACGTCGACAAGCAGATCGCTTTATGATTCGAATGGCTAAGCGATTTGGGATCCGCAACGGTGGAAGAGAAACAAGTTATCAGCTGCTGATTTAACGTAAGATGACACTCAGTCTAACAGAAAACTTTAAGTACTTCGAAACTATAAAACCAGCGAGGGTTGAAACCCGCTTGCTTCCGAAACAGCAGACCTTCAAAGAAAAAGAGAAATTACCCCTGGCTAGGCATACCAAACTCGCATATGCGACCAACCATAAAAATGATAGACAGACAATATTTAAAGCGGACTGGAAACCAAGCTTCAAAATCAGTCAACATAAAACATGACTAACTACTCAATCATCCAGCGATGAAAATGACTTTAAATTTTGAGGAGGGGCCCAAAATTCAGAAATTTGGGGAGAAAAGTTGCACCTGCAACAGGTTCAAAGTTATTATGATAATGGTTTGCTTATCTAAGAAATAATCCTAGACCTATGGACTTAGTCCTAACTAAACTAGTTAAATATAATGTCTATGTGATTTGATCTTATGTTATGACCTTCCCTACATACTATTTGGCATAAGTGGTTATGTATATATATAAGTCTTGTACCTTACAAGCGATAAAGGAAGATATAATGGGAGGCTATGACCATGACGTAAGTCTTTAAGCCATGGTTTGGCTTATGATCTCAGGGGACACAAGGTGGAGGCTAGTTGCAAGGGTTTAATGGGGTTTGAAATGACATTGTAATAAACCATGGTTGCGAGTTGAGAGCGCAACTAGGCATGTTGAATAACCAACATAATATGTATGGAGAGGCCTTTTTGGCCCTCCATCTGTCCTCGATCTAGTTCTTATTGTTTGAAAAGGTTTAGTAGGGTTTTTACATTGCATTCATTTTGTATTGAGGGTGTTTTTCTGATTTAATATTAATGGATGTTGGAATTATGTGCTCAGTCGATCCATGGGGCTGAACTACAATGAGGCTTGCCCTTTAGGGCCTACAATAGTTGGTGGGTTTCAATACTGCAATTTTGAATTTTTTTAAAGGTTTTTTGTTAGTGTTTAATGGATTTGTTGCTACCATTTATCCTTTGCATAGTATCAAACATATTTTTTTTCATCGCGTGGTTAAGTAGAGACTCAGTTTGCTTGTCTTCCATTTTGGGAAGAGGCTTTCCAAGCCCACAAGGTTATATAACAAGTATGAAGTTTTATTTTTAAATCTTCAATTCATTAATGTGGTTTGTAGTTTTAAACATAGTTTACTTAGTTTGTTATTGCTTGTGCAAGGAAGAGGAAGGAGAGGGGAGCTAGGAGGAGAAAACTCATGGCCCTCTGCACATGAAATGAAGGTATAACATCGGCCTATGCACTCCTTTATTTGAAAATTGATTTTTTTTCATATTTAAAAAGAGGTTTTAACAACATGACTCTGTTTTGGCATGCGAAAACGGGGTGTCTATGCAAGGATTCCCTAAGGCTTGGATTAAACCTGAAATTCCCTTCACGGCCTCCATCCCTTCATTTAGGTAACGTTCGCAGTTAAATTTATAAACATGGTATAGTTTTGATAAAGGATTAAATTAGATAGATCTTTAAATCTTGAACAAAAATGTAGGTATAAGATTGGTGTGTGGCCATATGAGAGTGGTGAGAGGGTTACTCCCTCTCGAGTTTTGTCCTTCTATGCGTTGAGGTGAGGAGCCATATCCCGTACTCTGATTATTAAGAAATTTCACAAATTAAAGACTACATTTTAGACCAATGCTAGCAGTTTTTATATGCATGAATGCAGTGGCATGGCTACTACACTATACACTTGAATCAATGCAACGATTTCAAGGTATGCTTCATTTCACTGTATGCGGGTTGACCAGGGTTACTCTGAATTTGATGTAAAGGGAATGGAGAGGGATTCAAAGCCTCTATCAGTTAATATAAGTTTGATTTCTAAATAACAACGGTTGGATCTGCACTTCAATTTGGGGATTCTTGGTGATGATTGTAGAATGGTTCAACAATTGGCATACCTCCATCGCAGATTTTTCAATTTGTACTTGGTCGTTATCAAGATTTGGTGGATAATCAGTCTTTAAATATTTATTGATTTGGTTTTTTAATCTGATTGGTTTCCTTAGAATTGAAATTGGATGTATGTTTGATTGTATCCTGATATCATGGTTCTGTTTTAATTAAATATTTATCCCAGATCTATGTATTTTTTGGTATGGAGGCCCGAAACACATATTGATAAACTTATATCTTGGTTAAATTTTAAACAGAATTAGAGTTTGTATAGAATCCTTTGGCTCGTAGAGAATTTCTTTGGTTTACTTAGATCTATATGGCAATTTTGGTTTGAATCCATCTACGTCTTATTTTATTATTTAAATGTTTGTCTAAACAGAGTTTTATTAATGGTATCAAGACATATTTTTATTTATACATAAATAAAAACTCTTAGGGAATCCTTTCATCTCTACTTGCATATATGTGATAATCCCTTTAAGGATGAATGGTTTTGATTTACAATTATATATCTATACATAATATCAGAAAATTTTATAGCAAATTGTATAGTTTATAGTTAATATTTCAATAATTATTAGTAAGTATAATAATCTTGATCTCTTTATTTCTGTACAAAGTAAATGATCACTAACAACATATAAACAAGAATTTATAATAACAAGATAAAAATGAATACTAGTTGATACATAGAAAATTATCCATTTATAATACATTTGGAATTAAAATATACTTCCACAATGTAAATACCAAAAGTAAAATAGTAGAAGAATTCTAGTAAAGAACATGTCATCACTGTCGATAAAAAAAGAATGAAGTTGTCGTTCCTCCCAATGAAGTTCTATACCAACCAAAACTTACTTAATCTAGAACACCGATCATGTTTGTTGAACCACAAGGGAGAACTTTGCTTAACGTGCCATATCTTTGCATCAATATATTATTTCCCCATCCATGGCTAGCCTCCTTCTTATTTGATGTACATACTATTTTATAGTATTTTTCCTGTGACTTGGTCATTTATGAGCCTCTTTCTCTTTAGGGCTCAACAGAAGGAGTATTCATTAGAGGAAATTTGCAGTCTAAAATGGGCCTTATAAGAAAATGTGCCAACAATAAATTTTGTGAGTTGGAATTCAAGAACCAATAGAATTTCAATAAAATGAGTCAACCATAATGGTTGAATTGACATATTTGTCATAAAAAAAACTACTTTTTTTGTTCGTATTTTCGACATATCTCCTTGTGTTTTTACTCAAATTTCAGGTGGGAGAGCTCGTTGGGTGTGGAATTTAATTCCGCATCCAACGAGTACCCACACTGCATACTTTTGATGGACCCTGCTACCTTAAAAATAAGAAATACCTGAAAATGTGATGATGATGTCATCATCATGTTTTTTTAGGAATTTATTGTTTTTGGGGTAGAGGGGTCCATCACAAGTATGCAGTGTGGGTACTCATTGGACATGGAATTAAATTCTCCATCCAACGAGCTCTCTCGCTCAGAATTTGAGTAAAAATGCAGGGAGATATGTCGAAAATACAAACAAAAAATGTAGTTTGTTTCATTCTTCCTCCAAAATTAATAACTATTATTTTATCATTTTCCTTAGGAAGCCCATTTTAAACCTCAAATTTCCTCTCATGGACTTGATTTTGTGAAAGATGTCTCCTGCATGACTTGAGTTCTCATTCATCACCTTTCCCCATTTGTCATTTCCCCTTGTGGATCAACAAAAACCCTTTTTTAATGGCTACTTCATTTCTTTGTGTCATTTCCATGTAGTTACAGATTTGGTACAGTTGCAGATACGCCATTTATTTGCATCATTTGACCTTTGTGCTTGGTATTTCCATAATTTTTTTTGCACTGGGTAGTTTCAAAGAGCTCCAGCCGTTGCTCTACTTTATTGGTAGTTAAACCTTCCGTTTACAACAAAGGTTTACAAAAACCTCCTCGATTGGGATATTTTTTCCAAATCTACCACTTCTCTATTGATCATTTCGATGACAGGCCACTCCACCTCTTTTTTTCACACAAGAATCAACTCAACATAAGAGTCATTTGGAAGTGCATTGAAATGAATAGATATTATGGGAAGATATCTGGATATAACTACAGTGAGCTACTTTGACCATCGTGACTCCACTGGAGGTGAGTACGCAGCATACCACCCACCTACCGAGTTCTTTGTCTGTAACATTACCCACGCATGAAGCAAGCCCAACGCACTTAGCCCTTTCTGGAAGTGCATTACCTAAAAGGGCCACCATATATTTCACATAGTGAAAGAGCGATGCCATCACCCATTTTTCAATGGAAGCCTGTGGTAGCCACCACTCTGCTAAAATTGGGAAATAGCGGTGAAGTTCGAATGAGCGGTACTCTATTCAAGTGACCAATGAGTGGTACTCTATTTGGTCTAATTAAAAAAAGGGGGGAAATATTGCTAGCACCATCACATTGAAGCCGATCTCTGGACTCATTCTGACTGAGTCCAACTATGGATTTTGGTCTATGAAGATGAAGACGTTTCACCATCTCAACAAATGTTGGGATATTCATGCAGGAGCATCCGACTAACCATTTCAAATTCCAAGTTCAATGTTAGATCAGGCGAGGAAGGGGTCTCCACATTTTGAGTTAATATTACCTAGACTTTTACATTGTAAATAACCTATGTTTTAGGAAATTTCTAGATAGTGATGAGTCATTCTACTTAGTCATAGTCTGTTAGAGTTGTAGGAATAATTGCAGGTCATGAATCCCTATGTGGAGATCAGCCGCTGAACTGTTTGTTTGTAAAGAGGCATTTTTCACTTATGCGTGGTAGTGTCTATTACAGAACCAAATCAAAGGGGGAAGCAGGAGCTTAGGATAGATAGCTAAGTTTGAGAAGTAGTAGAGGTTCTTCTTTTCAGGGTGAGGATTGGAAATTTGCAGAGGGAAGAACAGACTACATCTGTGTCTATTTGTAAATGGTTTGCAGAGACTGAAAGATAGCCAGTTGTGTGTGTTTCTTTATTTTATTGTTTAATCGAAAGATTAGCACTGTGTGTTGCAGTATTATTAACCTAGATGTATGCATTGCTTTGAATGGTGTCCTTGTGCAGAGCCGACTATAGCGGTTTTCTGAACATCGATGTGTTTTCATGAAACTGTTGGTTCAAATGCGAAATTGATGCTTGAATGAACTAAAGTATAGATAGATGCATACATAGAGGTGCTAGGTTGATAAATCATGCAGGATAAATATTGGATTGATCGACCTTTAATAAATCCACACCCAAATCCAATTTTTCTGCCTTAACGAGTTTTGCAGAAAACAGACGGCGAAGATCGAGGCCGCAGAGGAAAATCCAACAGTGGGAAAAATTGTGGAAAAATATTTTGCAAGTGGAAAGTTGCGGAGGAGTAAATTTGGGAAAATCATAATCCTGAATCCTACATCTCACATCCTGCAACCCGAGTGCGGAGGAGGATTTGCGAAGGGACAAATTTGGAAAGTTGCCATCCCGCATCTCGTAACCTGCAAGCAGAAATGGAGTTGCAGAAGGAGAAATGTAGAGGAAAATTTACGAATTATTGGAATTCTGCATCCCGCAACCCACATACGGAAACTCTATTGTGGAAATAGAGTTTCAGGAAGGCAAAATTACGGAAAGGTGGGTAGGAGGAAAAATTGTCAAGGGGGAATTTTAGCATAAAAATTGGTGGTTAAGCTAAATTTGGTGATCCTACCAAGTGTAGGACCCTGAATACCCTGGAGGTGCTGGTTAGGTTGGTTTTGGTATAACTGCCTACACCAAATATGGTTGAAATTGAGTTCAAAGAACCATATACAAATGCTCTGGTTGCAATGAATAATTCCCAGAAGAGTGTTGTAGAAGCTCACCTAGACCGAGATCTCACAACCACATGGCTGATCCAAAGTTGTATCGAGGAGTCTATTTTCTCACTGATCTCATGAGCTACCAACACATATCAATCTTGGAATTTTCTTGCATTGGCCTACAAAGGAACAGATCAAGTAAAAATGGTAAGACTACAAACCCTATGACTTCAATTGGAAATTTTAAAGATTAAAGAGTCAGAAAATGTAGATCAACTTATGACTAGGGTTTCGGGCATTGTGACCCAATTTCAAACCTATGGTGAACCTCTAGAGTAGAAGATAGTTGTTCAAAAATTTCTTAGGTGTCTTACCAAATTTTTTTCTATGGTAGTGACTGTCACAAAAGAGGAAAAATATTTGTCTCACTTCACCCTAGAAGATTTGAGTGGATCTCTTCCATCTCATTAAGCTCGAATCAATAAAAAAGAAGAGTCATTGACCAATTCTTTCAGCACCCAATATTCCCTCAATAGAGGTCGAGGCAGAGGAGGACGAGGTAGAGGAAGAACATGTTGAGGGTATCCAGCTACAAAGAATAGAACCAGTCACAATCATGAACACTCATATCATTCATAACACTCTCACAACTCTCAAGGTTAGAGGGGGAGAGGAAAGAGATGGAACAATAAGTCCAATGTCGAGTGTAACTACTGGAAGAAGTATGAGCACTATGAATGAGAATGAAAAAATAAGCAAGATGACCAGAACAATAGCAAATCCAATGTCTTTAAATAGGAAGAAGTCTCATCAGAGTTGATGTTTTTGTCATCTTAAGAAACCGAGGAACACTACAACTCAGATCTATGGCTACTAGATAGCGGTTGCAGCAATCACATGACAAGTAACCAATCAATATTCTCTAGTTTGGATTCTTCTGTTGTCACGAATATCAAGCTAGGAGATGACTTCTAGTTTTAACAAAAGGAAAAGGTACTATCCTTGTTCTTACAAAGAAAAATGAAAACAATTTTATTCATGAGGTGTTCTATGTACCACATTTGAATGTGAATCTTATCATTATATGTCAATTGCTTCAGAACCAGTATGATATTCGGTATTATGATACATACTATACTATTTATGATAAACCCCCCACTAAGAGACTGATAGCCAAAGTTGAAATAACTAAGAATAGAATATTTCCTCTTAGTCTCAGGAGTTCCAACATTCCAGAGTTTGTAGCCCATACAGTTTCCAGTCTCGATGAATCTTAGTTATGGCATTGTAGATTCGGTCATATTCCCTTCAAGAGTCTCAATCTCCTACACAAAAAATCAATGGTCAAAGGGTTATCATTTATTCATGAACAATCCATCACTTGTGAGGATTGTATCACTGGTAAACATTAAAGGGACAACTTCCCTACTTCCACATCTCGATCCAACGAACATATTGAGTTAGTTCATACAGACCTCTATGGACCCATGCAAACCCAATCCATAGGAGGTACTTTTTATTTTCTGACCTTTATTGATGATTTCAGCAGGAAAACATGGATTTATTTCCTTATGAAAAAATCATAGACCTTCTCCAGGTTCAAAGAGTTCAAGGTTTTCACTAAGAAGCAGTCTGGAAAGTTCATTAAATTACTCAGGTAAGATGGCGGAGGGGAATATGATTCACATGAGTTTTTAGACTTCTGCAAGCAGCATGGCATCAAGAGACAGTTCACCACTGGATACACTCCACAACAAAATGGAGTTGCTGAACGAAAGAACTGGACCATCATGAACGTGGATCATAGCATGTTGTCACACAAGAAGCTATTAGATGAGTATTGTAGCTGAAGTTGTTGCATGCTCAGTCTATTTGCTCAATAGATCACCCACGGTGACTATCCAAGACGAGATTCCTAAAGAAGGATAGAGTGGTACTAAAACTAGTGTCACACATCTCATAATTCTTGCTTCAGTAGATTTTGCACATATACATGATGAACTCATAAGAATATTGGATAAGAAGAGTGAGTGTTGCATTTTCCCTGGTTATAATAAACAACACAAGTTATACAAACTATATAATTTTGTCACCAAAAATATTATGGTGAGCAGAGATGTAAAATTCATTGAGGAAAAATGTTGGAGCGGTCCTTCAGAAATACAACAGGAAGAGAGCTCAAATCTTCAATGTCTACTTATCAGACTTCCAAGATTGGAAGTACAACAACAAGAAGAAACACCACCAAAGAGTCCACCATAGAACCAAAAAACCAAAAGATTGAGAGAGTTATATGAATAGACTCCAGTATTAACGAGAAACTTGAGTATGCTCTATTCTCCTATCATCCCACATCTTTTAATGAAGCAGTGAAGGATGCACAATGGGTAAAATCCATGAATGAAGAGATTAATGCAATAGAGAAAAACCAGACTTGGGAACTTGTTGACATCCCTCCAGACAATACCAATATTGGAGTTAAATGGTTTTATAAGACCAAAATGAATGAAAAATGAGAGCTTGAAAAGCACAAGGCAAGGTTAGTTTCCAAAGGATATGCACAACAATATAATGTAGATTATGACAAAACCTTTGCTTCTGTAGCAACGATGGATACCATAAGAGTTGTACTTGGCATTGGAGCACAAAATTAATGGCCTGCGTATGAAATGGATTTGAAATCAGTGTTTCTTAATGGTATTCTTGAAGAAGAATTTTACGTAAACCAGCCACCTAGTTATACTGCTAAAGGTCACGAAGACAAAGTGTTTGAGCTGAAAAAGGCCTTCTATGGTCTAAAACAAGCTCCATGATCTTGGTACAGTAAGATTGACTCCTACCTCATCAATAATGGTTTCAACATAAGCAGCAATGAGCCCACTCTGTATGTCAAAACAGAGCAAGGTAAAATGTTGATGGTATGTCTTTATGTTGATGACATGATTTACATTGGTAATTTGATGCTTGAATATTTTAGGACAATCATGAAAAATAAATTTGAAATGACTGATCTAGGACTGATGAAGTACATCCTTTGTATGGAAGTTACTCAAACTGATCAAGGTATTTTTATTTTCCAGCATAAGTATGCTACTGATATTTTGCAGAAATTCAGAATGGATAAATGTAAACCAACAAAAACCACATTACTCTTGGCACCAAATTAACCAAGAATGATGATGGACCAACACTAAATGCTACAATTTATAAATGAATGGTAGGTAATTTAATGTAATTGAATGCAACTAGAGCGGCTGATTTGATGTATGTTGTCAGTCTCATTTCCATATTTATGAAGTCTCCCAAAGACTCTCACTGGAAAGTTGGAAAAAGAATTCTGAGATATATTGTAGGCATTGTTGGATATGGCCTCTGGTACAATCATATACCAGACAATACTCTCACGGGGTACATTGATAGTGATTTTGCAGGTATTATTGATGATAGGAAAATAACATCTAGTTATGCTTTCCATTTGGATACAAATTTGATCTCTTGGGCATCTAAAAAACAGCCCATTGTCAGCATGTCTTCTGCAGAAGCTGAATATGTAGCAGCCACCACAACAGCTAGCCATGTAGTTTGACTAAGAAGACTTTTAAAGGATACAGGGCACACTGAAAAGGATCCCACTTCTATATTTTGTGATAATAGCTATGCGATAGAGTTGTCGAAACGTAACGCATTTCATAGGAAAAATAAAACATGGACACCCATTGTCATTTCATTCGTGAGTTAGTCAAATTTCCTTAGTGTTTTATGGCTCTAAGGAGCAAATGGCTGGTATGTTCACCAAACCATTGGGAACATTTGCATTTGAGTATCAGAGAAAGCACTTAGGCATAGACACTGCTGAACATGTACTACCAGTTGAGATTAAGGGGGTGTGTTGAATATTGTAATCTCAATGATTAGTTAACTAGTTAGTTGGTAAGTTAAGTGACCCGTAGTATTTGTGTGACTTATAGTATTCACCCATGGTATTGTTCTGTTGATTTACTATATAAACTATGCTTAATAATGAAAAGGTGATAAATATACCATAGTCTTTTTGTCTTCTATTTTTTATTCGCTTTTACATAACTTAAAAAAAAAATAATGTGGATGACATAAAGATGTAGATTTTAATAAGTACGCCCAAATGAATTTGCAAATATAATCTCTATGTTTGTGAAACTTGAGATTGCATAGAACTACACCACAAAACATTATTATTGTAAGAATTTGGCTTAGGTGATGAATACACGGCGTATAAATCTCCATGACATAATAGATACATGTGAAAAAGCCAACAAATTAAAGAGCATACATTGGATCCAATCCCATTTAAAAGCCCTCGACGGTACAAATTGGATAGTCCGCGTGTAAAATTGGTTCAAATACAGAGACTGGGCTTATATTTTCATAAACACCCACATCGTCAATCCGACGAAAACGGGCCGGCATCCTGTCCGTTTGTTTGTCAAACGATTCATTGCACTAAACCAAGGAGCTGCTCGGACTGTGCTCTTCATGGGAATTCATAATCTTGAAATCATTTCTTGATTCATAGAGGCATTGGAGGCGCTACCTACTGGAAGAAACTGAACCCTCGAATCTGTAGGCATTTGAAGTTGCTGTGTGGGTTACGGCCAGAGGATTGTGCCTTCTCCCAGACCAGAGCCGTTTGACAGATAAGTCCTCTCTCAATTTATTATCGGAGACATTGAGAATTTTGCCATGAGCTCGGTAGATCGTTTCGATCCACCCGAACAGGATGATCATGAAGAGCGGAGAAATGCCATAACTACCATAATATTTGTTTCTCTAGGTATACTGCTAGTTTTGTGCATATGGATTGCCGCTAGAGTTCACGAATGTATACAACAGAGGAATGTGGGGTTGGATCCAGCGATATTAGCGAATCTGCCCCGGTTCGTCTATCAATCACAAAATGCCAGAGATGGTCTGCAGTGCTCAATCTGCCAATATGAGTACGTGGAGAATGACGCCGCCCTGCGTTTGCCCAATTGCAGGCACATTTTTCATGAAGACTATTACACCGTGGCTTAAGGGCCATTCCCATTGTCCCATTTGCAGATTCAAGGTCGTGCCTGCACTGAATGTCTCGGGAACCGCGCCGGAACAGCAAGTTTTGGAAGCCCGACGCGAACAGCAGGTTTTGGAATCCGAGGCCGAACAAGCTTTAATGGAATGTGAAACGGAACAGCAAGTTTTTCAATCCGGTGGAACAGAACAGATTTCGGCTCCAATGTCAGAAGCAATTAATCCAGCTGGGATCCATGACCATCTGAATTGTGAGCTGCAAGGGCAGAGCTCAAGTTCTGGCGTTGAATATAATCTACAGAACATAACCGATGCAATATCGAGAAATGCAGAAATGGATTAGGGAACATCCGATGGCTTCTCGTCTCGCGTTGAAATTCGCGTTGAAATTGAACATACTTATACACCCTTCCCATCCGATCATTCCGCTGAGAACGATAAGGAAGATAATGATCAGTAGAAATGGGCATCGAATTTTGCCGACCTTGTAATGAACAAAGAATTTCTCGAGATTGAGATGTAACGTGGCCTTTAATTTCTTTAGATGTAATGTACATTCAGGAAAGAAATACAGAAAGGTACATTAGTTGCCAGATCTTTGCATACAATACAATCTTGGTTTTTGTTTTAATGTTGTTTCCTGATTTTCTTTTTCGATTAAAAGCAAACTCCATTAACGAAAATTGCAACCCAGTAGACGTTTCCACGTTCATGCTAAGTCTCCGTAACGACTAAATTGCATAATATAAATTCAAAAAAGAAAGGGACATTAGTTGCCACATGTTTGTATATAAGATATTTTTATGTTGTTTCTTGATTTTCTTCTGAATGGAATACAAAACCCATTAACCATTCTTTGTTTTTGTTTTTGTTTTTATATGATTGGTTGATTTTCTTTTGGATTGAAGGGAAACACCATTAATCCAATTGCAATCTTATAAACGTGTTCAACTTCATGGTCAATTTTCGCAGTGATTATTAGTAATCTATATCTAAGTTGTTAATGCTTATTTATAATATTAATAATGATTATAGAGTTGTTAAATTTTGTATTGAAATTTTTTGAAGGTTTGAATGGAATATAATTGACATTATTTAAAGGATTGTGAATTTTTTTTTCTTTCTTCTTATTTAAATTCGACATATAATTTTCATAAATTGCTTAATAAAATAAAGGCTATTTTTAATTTTCTTTGGCTAGAGACAAAACATTTAAAAGATCAAAGATAAATTTTAATTTAATTTATCAAAATGATTAAAAAAGTGTTTAATTAAAAATAATTTAGTTTCATTTAATATATAAATAGTTTCGGTTATATATTTACTTAAATTAGTAGAAACTAACAACCTTTCAATAGATTCGTCTTTTATGTCATAGACATCCTATTTGAAAGTTGTGTGCAAAAAATAATTTACCCATTATATTATTTTTATTAACTTTCCAGCAAAACTTTTAGAAGCCTGGTTATGAATACTCCTCTTCAATTGATTGGCAACATTTAGAGCTATAAGGTTGGGTTTTTCTGTGTGAATAGAGATTTAGAGCCATCTATAAAATGTGAATCTATATATTTACAATTTTAAAAAAATTGATTGACAAAACAAGAGTTAATGCCCCGTGTTTAATGTTCAATTTTATCTTTCGATTTAGTATGCTGTATGGCAATTTAAATATGTATATTGTAATAATCTTTCATAGTAAGTATACTTATGTGTCAAAAGTTTATAAAACAATATGAATGAACTAAAGTCTTACAAATATACATTTAATATGTTTAAATGTAAAGGGGAATAATATAGGTTTAAATAAAAAAAATGATGATATCATGAAATGTTTGATTTTTTAAAATTATTATTATTATTATTATTATTAATTTTGCCATAATCATTAATATATAGATACTCAAAAATATTTTTATAATTTTTTTTAATATTTATAAGTAAATGTTGTATTTTTATTTATCTAGATATTGCATTTTTATGGAGATCTCCATAAGGATTATAATTTAGAAAGAATTTTTTATTATTTAAACTACACTTTTTCTTAATAGGTAAATCTGATATATATGTTAATTTTTTTTCATATTCTGCATATTCCTTCTATTCAAC
This sequence comes from Pseudotsuga menziesii, assembly GCA_001517045.1. NCBI lineage: Eukaryota > Viridiplantae > Streptophyta > Pinopsida > Pinales > Pinaceae > Pseudotsuga > Pseudotsuga menziesii. Next base: position 53,251 of record LPNX010402596.1, on the reverse strand, counting down.
TTGAACCTAGCCTTGTTTTTTATGAGATGATTTGGGTAGATAATTCATTAAAAAAATAAAACCTAAATGTTGTGCTTTTACTTTAGTTAAGTAGATTGTGATGATGTATTGCGACTTTACTTAACTTTTAGTAGCTATTTTTAGCTATGGTATTATGGTTCTTTAATTTAGTATTTATTGTGAACATGTGGATAGAAATAAAGATTATTGCCTATGCGTACGATGTTCTTCAATGTCATTTAAGATGACTACAAAACTATGCACATGAAACTTCAATTTGAATAATAATAATCGACTATAACATTAAATAAAGATGTATTGATTTAATTGTTATGAGTATGATTCCACAAACCTCATATTTATTATATTGATTATGTGTTTGTGGTTAATTATTTTCTTAATTAAAGATTAGCTTATCCATTATATTCTTCATAAGTTTCATAAAGAAAACATGAATATTTACACCATGATTCTAAGTCGTAAGTAAAAACCCCATGAGAAACCTTGTATTGAATTTTTTTTGTGTTGCACCAAAAAAAGATGTGGTATAAAAATGCTTGCATTTATTTGTAAAAATCACCTTAGAAAACTCCATAATCAAAAGCATACAAAGATTTTGTTCCAATGCCATCAGTTATGGAGTTGAAGCCCTCATGGAGAGATGCCTTCGCTCGTGGCTGAATTTGTAAATCGAAAATCGTAATTAAATTATATAAACAGCATTGTAGAGTGTGTGCTCCTTTGGGTTGCGCCATCCATTCAATTAAAAAATATAGTTTAACAGATCATCATGTGCGACTTCCTCCAGGTTGCGCCATCGGTTCCATTACTCACATTGAATGAAATTTAAGATTTGTACAATACTAGCGTTTCCACCGTGCCGACACTGAATAAAGAAATAATTTACAACGGCCCACAACTTCACTTAATGAAACACACAAAAATAATAGTCAAAACAAAGAACTTCGTCAATTTACTGTGTTAATTCACCCTCACCGGGATCCCAAGCATTCCAAGGGTTCTGTCCAATTCTTTTTCTCTTCTATATATCTCAATTAATAACACATTGCATATATATAATAATGTCTTTTATTAATTGTAAATATAAGCATGACACTTTCATAATAAAGAAAAATAAATATATATACATATAAATATATATATTCCTGCAACATTACAATATATATAAATTTATACCTTTCTTCTCATCCTAATATTATCTCATTTTTAATGATAAATGGATTACCTTACCATTGTAATACCAATAGTTTCCCATATTTTATGATATTGTTAGTAACAAACTATTAACATTACTAACTAATATTTTCAATCAGAAATTGATAATACTCTTAGTTTCTCTTAGCGATATTAACGATTTCCTGAAACACTCTTCAGGTCAAGGATATTAATCATATCTAGCAGCGTAGTTTAATTTTACTAATAACCATTTAATAATACTTGGATTAATGTTGTTAACTAGACTTTAAAAGTTTACTATTGGTTAGGGTGAATACTACTCTTTCTAAGAATGAGAACCTATAAATTGAGCCCCTCAAGTGGACATCCACGGTTCACTTTTCTTCTAGTTCCCGAGGCACTAAGATGACATCCGTCACCCACTCATGGCTTCCCTACCACTCACCTCTGCCCCTAGTGGATTCATGCCCCTATCGTGCATAGAATCACGAGGGGGACAACCATATATATGGAACAATAAAGGGACTGAGACACTGAATGGGGAACAGGGGAAGGGCAGTACGTGGCACTCAAACTTCCTTTGTTGAGATAGTCCACAGAGTTCCTTTTCTTTAGATAGTCTACATAATCTGAAAAAGGAGATAAACGAGGCCACATAGATTTCGTTTCAAATACATTAACGAGCGTGAAAGGAAGCAAGCATGCTCGACAATATTTTCATTCTTTTGGGAGTAAAAAAACAGATTAACAAAAAATTTGTAATGGTCAGTCAAGTAAGGAGGAAGTGTTTGGTGTACCAAAAGGGCTGATGTTCTGAACATAGTTAATATGCATAATAGTTGAACACTTATGGGGCCTCCTTGCCGGACGGTGTATTGCAGTAAAAAAAGGCCAAGTTTGCAGTATGGATGGAGCAGATGGCTCGTGAACATTCCAATCCATACAAGGTTTGATTCGTGTGGTGGCACACAAATCGAGGTGACTCTAGGATACGGTGGATTCATCATGTTGAGCAATATCTTATCATGTTCCTTCATAATGGGGGTTTTTAATTGTGAAAAATAAGGTTGATATATCAAAGGGATTAGGGGGTGTGAGGGGTTTATAGGTATTGGGCGGGTATAAAAAGGGGTTTCTAGTAAACATAAGGAATATATTGTAAAATAGGGGTTTTTAAATTGGAAAAATGTATTGAGAGGTGGGATCAACAAAAGGATTTGTGTAAGTAATTATCAATATCTACTGAAATCAGGGTTATTCTTTAATATCCCATGAACGAAAGCGTTATGACATGGTTTCACTAAGTGAAGGCCTCGTGCTATAGGAAATGGATTGGAAAATCATAGGGAGAGCATGAAACGTGGGTCTCATCAACATATAGAGGACGGAAAACCAAAGTCGGTGGTGCAAACAACGTGAAAAATAGACGCTGGATGACTCAGTGGTGCACGTAAAACAGTTGAACAAAAGGAGGCCTATAAATGGGGGGGGGACCACATGACACATGTCATTTTCATTGTGCAGTGTTGAGTTGGAGTGGAGGTCCCCAAAGCACAACTTGTGTTTTCTTCCAATTGAACTAGTAGTTTTCTGAACTGTGAGTTCTAGCTAAGAGCTCTCACCAAGCCCGTAAATTTTAGTGGTTTATTTTTTGTTTTTTCACATTTTGGGGGCCATGACCGAGCCCGAAGGGTTATTGGGGTTAGGTCGCAATTTTTTAGGGAATTGCACAAACCAGGTTGCATTTTTAGGGAAGACATGCATGACCCGGTCACACCTGTCGAGGAGATAGGCGCGACCTAGATCGCACCTATTCAGGAGATAGGTGTTACCTAGGTGCACCTGTCAAGCATTTTTGTGGACATGGGTCACACAAGAAGGCCCAACATGAACGACCTAGCAAAAAATGAAATTTTTTGGGTGTAACTGGGTGTAACAGACACTTTGTGAATGTCTAGGATGCCTCAAATCAAGTGGCGAGAGAGAGACATCAGGGATTTCAAAGATGATGTAGAGGATGATGGAGCAGTGCAGGATAGACTCGGACTAACATCTTGCAATGTTGCCCCCAATGTCTTTTAGAATGGGTATTTTTGTATGATGTATATGAAGAGAAATCCCATGGTGCTTCTCATTTTGTATTGAACATGATTACTATATATATGCACATGGATGCACCATTTTGTATGTGTTTTTATTAGTCACTTTTTTATGATGATGTATATGACATATATATGCATGACTATATGATGATACATGATGCAATTTATTTCCTATATGCGATGATTGATTTTCCACTCTAGATCGTCATTAGACATTTGGTATGCTACACTATTGAGAATTCTAGGAACATACATGAATGAAATGGATTCGAAATGTCTAACCAAGTGTTTAGTGTGCAGGGAAATTCTAAAGAGGAAGGGATTGCCTACCCGGTAGTAGTCATTCAACTGGGAAACAAGCAACTGGAAGTCTAAGAAGACATCAAGGTGATAGATACCCAAGTGAATGGAGACAATCATGAGACTAGTGACACCATTGTACTCCACCTGGTTGTTGGCAGAAACACCAACACACATTCCATCGATATGGATCAACTCATGTTATGGGGAATAAATGACCCACGCAACCGAGGCAATATTAGGAGTCCATCAACTTGTGACATCAACGAAACAAACATAGAAAGGAAAGGTAGGATCCATATGGAGAAACCAAGGAAACAAACTATGAGACTCATTCTAAAAACAATGTAAAAAAATATCGTGATACAATGGTATGCATGGTGGGTGACTTCAGGCGTAGAACCTCTTGAGGTATAGCTCATTACAAGGATTCTTCAAGAGGAAACCATTAGATTCAAAAAGGATATATGTCCCCTTTTCGAGAAATCGATGGATGACATAAGGGCCATACTACATGGATTCAAACTTTCCTTTTCCAATCTTATCATGGGCTTGGTGATAAACGAGCACTAGTTCCCCCTCTCTAAAGGCGAGTGGGTGGACGTGGGAGTCATAATGGGATTTGGAGAGAAGCACGACGGTCCTCATTTGTTTTTTCAAGAATAAGTAGGCGTTTTTTCTAATGGTGAAGTATGAGGTACAAGTTTGACGGCAAGGCGGAGTGACGGAATATGGAATTCAATGGGAAGAATTGATTCCACAATGTGGACTAAGTGAAATGGGGTAAAACTGGTGGAGGTTTTAGTCGATGTCTGGTAGGCCTAGAGGGTTGAAAAGAGAAAGTGGTTCTAGTTGGACTTGTCTTTGTCCACCATTCATTGGAGCATGGTTTTGAGAATCTTGTTGGAAGCCTCAATTTAGCCATTTCACTGAGGGTAATAAGCGAAGGAATACTGGTGTTCAAATTTCAACATGGCGGAGAGCTTTTTCTAAACAATAGCCTCAAAGTGAGAATCATGTTTTGAGACTAACTATTGGGGGACACAAAAAATGAGTGATAACATGGTTAAAAAAGAAGAGTGTCACAGTATCAACCTTACAATTGAAAGTAGGCATAGCTTTGTCCCATTTGTTAAAGTAATCAACAGCCACAATGATGTATTTATGGTCGCCAATTGAAAGAGGGTTACAAGTGATGAAGTGAATCGCCCATTTGCAGAAGGGAGTGATTGTGATAATAGGATGTAGCAGCGCAGGAGGTGTCCTTTCCTTTGGGGTAAATATATGGCAATTGTGGCAGTGTTTAACTACATGAATGCAATCCGCAAATATGGTGGGCTAGAAATAAACAGCGTGGAGGATCTTTTGTGGGGTTTCTAAAATAGAGAGGTGGCCACCATAGGCTCTACTATTGGAGTCATTCAATACTTGTTCATATTCATCATGGCTGAGGAAACGACGCAGTATGGTATCGAAACCGCAACGATACTAGAAATCATCTATAAGGAGATATCGAGTAGTTTGGTGTCGAATGTGGCAACAATATTCATGACTTAAATGGGGATCGAATGTCTGTGTGCGCAAGTAAAGGATAATTCCCCCATACCATGGGTCTTCTATAGATATGACAATTAAGGATTCATTAGGAAGATCGATTGTGATAGGGGGTGAGGTAGACGATGAGGGGAAGTCTTCCATTAATGAATTTAACTCCAAGGGTTTAGTGCTTTTGGGTGTGACGAATTTCAGGTCATACTCTTGAAGAATAAAAATCCACTTGGTAGCAAGAACTTGGACAAGGCAGTGGCTCAAGAGATAGATGGTGGGGTTGGAAATGGCCACAACTCAAGTTCAAATCATGAGAATGTAATGAAATATATTTTGTACCGAAAATACAATGGTGATGGTCATCTTCTCTTCGTGGGAGTAACATAAAGGTAGTCCAGAAAGTTTCTGACATACGTAATAGATCGCGTGATATTGACGAGCATCATCTTCTTGGAACAAGAATCCATCGATAGCATTTTCAGATGTTGACACATAGAGGATAAACTCCTTGGTGACATCGAGAGGAAAGAACAATGGAGCGGAATTCAGAGCTTATTTCAATGCATCGAAAGCGCCTTGTGCATTCTCATCCCATACAAAAGGAATGTTGGTATGGAGCAAGCATAAGAATCCATGGAATTTCATCACATAGTCTGAAATAAAATAACGAAGGAAATTGGCCTTGGCTTAGAGGCTCTTCAATTAGCGCAGAGTACGTTGGGGGGGGAATATTCAAGATGGATTAAACCTTTAGAGGATCCATGGTAATCCCTTTGTGAGACATGATGAATCCTAGTAAGAGACCAGATGGGACACAAAAGACACAATTGAGGGGGTTCAAAAGGATGTTATATTTGTGACATCATAGGAAGACTTTGCATAAGTTGTCAAATGTTGATAACGCTTCGAAGATCGAGTCGTGAGGTCATCCAAATAGAACAAGATAATGTGAATAACATTGTGGAAGCGAAAGGTCATGGCCTTCTGAAACATGGATCCATACTTTTTTAGGCCAAACGACATGACACAATATGCAAACGTGCCCAAGGGGTAATGAAAGTGGTTTTGTCTTGATCATCTTTGCGGATCTGAATTTGGTTATAACCAGAAAAACCATCCATGAATAAAAATACTTCATGGCCGATGCAAGTGTCAATGATATGGTCAATGACAGAGTGGGAAGTTGTCTTTAGCACAAGCCAAATTCAAATCACAGAAGTTTGTGTAGACATGAAAGGTACCCTATTTTTTATTGATGGGAATAGGATTGGAAACCCAAGTGTATATGCAATGGCATATACGAAACCTTCTTTGTGTAGATTTTGAATCTCATCTTTGACGGTGGGGGCCTTTGATGGGTGAATGGGTTATTTTTTTTGGAGAATGGGGGAAACATCGGGCCATATGTCAATGTGATGTTGAATGATATAAGGATCAAGCCCAAGCATATGAGTATAGGACCAATCAAAGATATTATGAAATTCCAATAAAAAGTGTTTGGTATGAAAAGACTTCTTCAAGAGAGAATGAAGAACGAAGGGTAATATCCTAAATTATCCCCAGGGTAGTTGATATATCAACTATAATGGTTAGTCAAATGTTGTCAATGTTACCTTCTTCAAAGGCGTCTAGTGCATGTATTGGGTTTTTAAACCAATTGACACTTCCATGGATTAAGTCTTTAGCTTCGACAAAGAATTGGTCTGATGATGAAGACGACTCATCGGGGATGAAGAAGGAGTGATGGTGCAAACCATCCAAAGGATATTTGGGAGTCAAAAGGGCTTCAAGGATATCCTCATCATTATGAAATTATTGTGAAAATAGATTGGATGGATCTTCCATGACCAAGGAGGGGAAAGGACTACTAGATCTAGAGATCATGTAAATGGTGTTAGTGGTGTCCGAGGAAGAGGTCGGAGGGTGGATTTACTAAAGTATGGTGATTTCAGACTCAAGGGAGTGCTTGCGAAGGTCACTAGGGAGTGACCAGTACTCTCGAAAGTTTGGAAAATGGTTTGAACAATGACCATATAGGCCACAAACTACACATGGGTGGTTGGTTCGAAGCAATTTTTTTTCAACCATGGTTTTAGTTGGTAGGTTTACAACTAGAGTATCATCAGTAATGACTAGAGTGCACATATAGGTGCAAAGGATAGGAAAATCATAGAAATTTTTTGTCGCATGACCTTGGACATCGGATAAAGCGCAGGTACGAGGAGGACGTGATTCTATTAGGGGTTTGGTAGCATTGCCCCCAGTCTTCGTCAGAGGATGAGGGGAAGACATCAAGGGAGAAACAGTTAGTTGCATACCATGAGGTGGGTGTGACAACATCTCAATAGGATGGACTAGGTTCGGTTGGGAGTATAATCCTCCCTTGTCCAAATTGGTCAATTATGCCTAAAATATGAGTCTTTTCAGTTATTATTGAGTCACTAGTTCTATTGGGTCCACATGGCCTAACTGGGCCACATGTAGAAGTTACTAGAGTGTTGGGAACACGGGTTGAGGATAACTTCCACTAACTACACTTGCATGCATCAATTTATCCACCTCCTAGACCAATCCCTACAATTTAGTATCCACTGCGTGTTATATTTTTATCATTTAGACAATATGATCTTAGGATATTATCTGATAGAATAACATGCACAACAATAATCACAAGAGAAAAGAGACACAAAGAATTTTCCTCGAGGAAACCATAAAGGAGAAAACCCCACAACTTCGTCAAAGATAGAATGAGCACCAATGTCAATAGTAAAATCCAAAGACAAAAATATGATCTCCAACAGTTGTTCTCTTTCTCTCTTGAGTGAGCTTCTTCTCTCTCACCTATGCGCTATAGCTGGGTGAGTGTGTGTGACAAATAGAGAGTCTCACTCTCTATTTATACTAGTTTCTGACTTTTGACAATTACTTACTAGGGCTGACATCTCTAGGAGAGTCTAATAACCCTAGTTCCCCTCAATTGTGGGGACTTTTCTCTTCGATCAACAAGGAGGGTTAAACTCAACTCAAATGTGGGGACTATTGTTGTTACGGAGAAAAATTCCTATGGCTTGGGGTACCACAACAGATAGAGTAACCGCAGAAATCAATCCTTTCCCATATGCAAGAGAAACCAAATATATAACACTAAAGGATCTCTAAACATACCTTATTCCAGACGTTTGATGTAGATCCCCGTTGAGATTTTCCACTCTCACTTGTATTAACAATTTTCTCTCTCAACATTCAACAAACAAGACAAGCATTCTATATCATGGTGTTATACCTACTCTAGCATATGTAATAAATAACATATAAGCATTTAAAATCATCCATGGATTCAACACTCATTTAAATACACATTATTGGACAGGGAAAGATATTTCTATTAATATAAAACAAAGATTACAATAGTGATAACCTCTATCAGCATGTCTGCGAATCGGAGAAACTAAGTCCTCCACCTGGGCCTCCACCAATTCAATCCTCCATCTCTCGATAGAAATCTCATAAGCAAAGGCAAGGTTGGGAAGAACTCAGAGTGCTCCAAAGGACAAAGGGATGCAGACTCAAGTATAAGCTCCAGCAACAATGGACTATAGTTTTGTTGCTCTTCAATTCCTCCTCCTTCAATGTATCCAAAGGGATCCTTATATAGTGCTTCAATGGGGTAATGGAAGGTAAAATCTGAGCGATCTCAAGGCATATGGAAGGCCAAGAGACAAGTGGCTCAGATCCACATCAAGGAAAACTCCAAAACTATTTGTCCTTTTGCACACATCCTGATGTATGCGGGTTTAAGGGTCATACCTGTGTATATACGCGAGTATGGGTTTAAAATTTGCGTATGGCACATAATGCATGTTTTTAGGGATGATATTGGAAACATCAAAGGTACAAAAATGGTCCATGGGGTCCAGGGAAGGCCATAAAGGTGTGATCCACCATGTGTGGTAAAATCAGTTGTAACAGATGCCCCCCAATGTGTGAGGTTAGAGGAGTGATACGATGGACGAAACAAATTATAAGTCCATCCCAGAAGTGGAGTGATGAAGAACCAGGTGGAAGAACCATCTGTCCAATAGTATAATGCAATAATTAAACTCTGCACATAACTGCAAGTACATATAGGAGTCCCGGATACATAAGAGTACAATGGCCATTTATAGGCATGATACAAAATATGACATGTGTGGTCATGGCCACGTACAATATAGATAGATCAGAATCTCCATGATGAATATATACAAAGGATCATGATCTCCATGAAAGCTGAAGATATATAATGGATCAAGATCTCCATAATGGCTAGAAACATCCAACATATACTAGAATCAAGTCACAAGAACTGAAATCTCATGAACACTGGCACAATCAAGGAGGTAGCATATATGAAATGCCACCAATATGGAAGGGATTCTACACAATCCACTATGAGTACATGTCCTACTATGTGAATAGAGGTGTCTAGGTCGAACATAGTAGTCCATCATCTGATTACCAGTCATTGATGTATACCGTTAACATACGCGAGATCACCCACCGATAATGAAGATGGGAATCAAGGTACTCGAGTGCAAACTAACAAGCGTGAAAATGTGTTGAGGTCGAACAATTGAGAGGATCCATCGATTAGGGGACATTTATGTATTCCCAAAACTATCGATGGCGAGGGAACCTACCACTGATGACTGCAAGTCTCAAGGCACTCAAAATGACTCTAGATTCCTATACTGAATCAATTCTGTTATGGAGAAAACTTCCTATGGCTTGGGGTACCATAATAGACAAAGTAACTGCATAAATCAATCCTTTCCCATATGCAAGAGAAACCAAATATCTAACACTAAAGGATCTCAAAACATACCTTATTCTAGACATTTGATGTAGATCCTCGTTGAGCTTTTCCACTCTCACTTGTATTAACAATTTGCTCTCTCAACATTCAGCAAACAAGGCAAGCATTCTATATAATGGTGTTAGATCTACTCTAGCAAATATACTAAATAACATATAAGCATTTAAAAGCATCCATGGATTAAATACTCATTTAAATACAAATTATTGGACAGGGAAAGATATTTCTATTAATATAAAACAGATATTACAATAGTGACAACCTTTGTCGGCACGTCTACGAATCGGAGAAACTGAGTCCTCCACCTAAGCCTCCACCACTTCAATCCTCCATCTCTTGATAGCAAGCTCACAAGAAAAGGCAAGCTTGGGAAGAACACAAAGTGATCCAAGGGACAAAGGGATGCAGACTCAAGTATAAGATTCGACAACAATGGACTATAGTTTTCTTGCTCTTCAATTCCTCCTCTTTCAATGTATCCAAAGGGTTCCTTATATAGTGGTTCAATGGCGTAATGGAAGGTCAAATCCTAGAAATCTCAAGGCTTATGGAAGGCCAGGAGACAACTAACTCAGATCCACATCAAGGAAAACTACAAAAGTATTTGGCCTTTTCCACACATCCTAATGTACACGGGTCTTACGGTCATATCTGCGTATATACGCGAGAATGGGATTAAAAGTCGCATATGGAAAATAATGCATGTTTTTAGGGATGATCTTGGAAACATAAAAGGTAAAAAAATGGTCCATGGGGTGCAAAGAGTCTGTAGAGGGACAGGGAATTCCATAAAGGTGTGATCCACCATGTGTGGTAAAATCAGGTATAACAATTGCCCCAACTTACAATAGAGGGTTAACCTGAATGACTTTACATGACTTTACTATATTAAGGACTTTCCTGATAGGAACATTGGGGTATAATATAATACAAGTGATTCTCCCAATAGGAACATCGGGATACAATATGAGATATACAAGTGAATACATTCCGAAGTTACAAATACATCAACACTCCCTCTTAACTAGGAAGGCATTCTCTTGACACAAATCATTAGCAAAAGTTTTCTTCTTTGAATCATCATCAAATCTAGATCATCAACAAAGTTGGATCATCACTGGATCATTATCAAAGATGGATCATCATCAAAATTGGATCATCATCATCATCACTGCTTCTGCTATCCCAATCAACTGGTGCTATCTCTCAATTATTCTCGTCATAGGAAGTTCTACAGAGCCAACCCTTTTTATGTTGGTTGTAGGCCTAACCTCCATGTAGGTATTCATCTTCCTCAGCACTTATATCTGACCATGGGAGTTACACATCTAGCATCCATGTCAGAAAGTCATGCCTAACACTTACATCTGACCATGGGAGGAACACATCCAGCATCCATGTCAGAAAGTCATGCCCAACACTTACATCTCACCATGGGAGGAACACATCCATCATCCATGTCATAAAGGCACTCCCAACACTCACATATGACCATGGGAGGAACACATCCTGCATCCATGTTAGAAAGGCCCAACACTCACATATGACCATGGGAGGAACACATCCTGCATCCATGTTAGAAAGGCCCAACACTCACATCTGACCATGAGAGGAACATATCAAGGATCCATGTCAAAAAGGCTCTGTACTTACATTTGACCATGAGAGGAACCAATCCATGATTCATGTTAGAAGGGATTTGAACGTACATCTGACCATGAGAGGAACCGATCCATCATTCATGTCAGAAGCACTCTTCACTTACATCTGACCATGAGAGGAACCAATCCAACATTCATGTTAGAAGGGATCTACACTTACATCTGACCATGATAGGAACCAATCCAACATTCATGTTATAAGGGCTCTGCACTTACATCTGACCATGGGAGGACCCTCCTACCACCATGTCATAAAGGCTCATGAACTCATCACTTCCTCTTTGAAGGAACCTCGATCTAGAGAACACCAAGCTTTCCCCTGAAGTACTCAAACTTCACTCTAGACATTTATAGCATAGAATCAAATCAAGGCTGATTACGTCCAAGGATAACCTGCGAGGTTCACCAGGGTTTATGCTCAGACAACTTGCCTCACCAGCTATAATAGAACCCCCTCTTTTGAGAGATATCAATCTGGATCACATACTGGAGCTTCACTGCTCCTCTCTGCATCATACAAAGTCAGATTAATCAAATCAAATAGTAGTTTTCAAAAGAAACATACTACCTCCCAAATAGATGAGCAAGTGGAAACATATTTTTCCTCCACTGTACTTAGTGCCATGCAGGACTCCTTCCCGCTAAACCAAGATATCACACCTCATCCCATACTGAAGCAGCACCCCAAAGTGATCTTCCTATCAATGGCACAACCTTCCAATTCAAATCCACATAACCCTCCAGGTTAATCTTCTGATTCACCTCATACTTGATCCCATAATCAATTGTACCCTTCAGGTACCTCAGAGTATGATTTGTAGCAATCAGTTGAACATGTCTCAATGTGTTCACAGCAAAGAAAATATATGGTCTTGTATTCCTGAGGTACATAAATGAACCAATCATCTGATGGTACATCGTAGCATCAACTGACTCTGATGAAGCATCACTCAATAGCTTCAGTTTCAATGCCATAGGTGTGGTCATGGCCTTGCAGTCCATCATCCCAAACCTCTTCAGGATCTCTACTGCATACTTCCCTTGTCCCAAGGATATTCCATTTGCATTTTGGAACACCTCCATTCCTAGAAAGTAGTGCATCATATCCAAGTCCTTCATCTCAAACTTGGAATCAAGTCTCCTTCTTGCAACTTTAATGAGTTCCTCTTTTCTGTCAAGAACAACTCATCGACATATAACAGGAGCATCACTGTTTTTTTTCCTTCAACCTTTAAGTAAAGGTTGGAATCTTCTTTACTCTCAGTAAAGCCTAAAGCCATCAGTAATCTATCCACCCTGTCGTACCATGTCGAACCTTGGGATATTCTACTTTCACTCTCTTTGAAAAGGAGCATCATTATCCCTCTACCTTTCGTACTCTATGCATTCAAACATTATGTACCAGACTGATAAGTAGCTTCCTCTGCTACTAATATTCTATGTATCCATCTAGGGTCACTGGATACCAAGATCCTCTATCTTGAACCTTTTCAAAAGTTCTTCTTGCACCCATCTGTGAGCTTGTCATCCTCTATAGTATTTCATCTTCAACCTTGTAGCAAAGGTTAAGATATTCATCACTCTAGGTGACCTTCAAGCTCCTCATGTATGTGTTATCCCATGGGTGTCTTCTAAGTTCATACAAGGCCTTTTTTAATTTGCACACATGAGTCTTCCTGTAATGTGTCTCGACTTCCAGTGGCTGCAAATATCTCTTCGTAGTCTATGCCTTCTTTCTTTGAGATGCCTCATGCTACAAATCTTTACTTGTATCCCATAGACTTCTCTTCAGGTCTCGATACCGCATCCTAGACATCATTCTTCATGATCTGGTACTCTCCTTCCCTTTCTTCTTAGATACTTCTTCATAGCTAGAAGGTTCTGCATCAATGATGTTGCTCAACAGTGTCTCATAATTGCACTGTGTCTGAGACCTCTTGAAGTCTCTTCATAGTATTCTTCATTTTGGATTATTTCATGAACTGTCGTCACTTGTTCTTTGGACAAGTCTCATCCTTCTTTTGTAGGTGATTGTAAGCAATCTTTCCTACAAGTTAAATGCATTAGTTGTATGTTTAGAAACATTTCATAAGGTATATTCATAATGAAAAATTATTTTGCATCAAGATATAATCGTGCAATTATTTTATCCAATACAACATTCATCTATATCTTACGGGAACTTTTTAGATGCCTTCCATCTCTACCAGGACAACATTGATATTATGCACTAATCCAATATGTCAGCAAAGAGGTTTCATTCTAGATAAGTAGCAATGGAGATTTGTATAGCACCATGAACTACTTAGCTATCACATTCATATCTGAGTAGTATACTGTCATTAATGCAAACATTCTATCATGCTTAATACATCAACTGAATATAAACAAATGCATAACAAAAAACAATATCATGAAATGACAATTGAATACTTATCTTTATTTGTTTCATGGGTAAACTCCTTCTTTCAGCTTCATCATCTTCTTCATTCATAACAACATCATTTCTTATCCAAATACTTAAGATGGATAAGAGGTTCTTCAAGAATTTAGTTCTTCATATTCCTCATCGCTTGAGGGATCTTCTTTGAATCATGAGCACTTGATATTCAGTTGCTCCCATATTCTCTTATTTTGGGTTAAGATTCATCTTGTGTGTGCTCTTCCCAGGGTCTTCTAAAAGTAATCACTTCCTTCTGGCACACATTCCTTGAATGAATGAATCCCATGATCATGGGAGGTCATTCAAGGTGGCTATAATAGTATCTTATTCTTCTTCTACTGCTTCGTCATAGCATCAAACACTTCATTTTGGTGTCTTCAGGGATGAGACATGAGGGATGAGATGATATTTAATAGAATGTGCAATTATTCTCTTGGATCTAGTCTTAGCCTCATTTCCCCCTATCTCCTAGACCTTTCTTACTGAAACACTAATCCAAGTCAATTTCTTGAAGGATCACGGAGTTCCTACACTTGATCCAATTTATATTCTTTTCTTAAATATCTTGGTCAAGGAATCAAAGATATCCTTTAGGTGTCTTTAGGGAAGACACTTATCATAGAAGGTGATCATTGATTGAATCAATAATGATCTTCTTGGCCTTGAACAAGTTCTTCTTGTGTAAGGCTTTATCCTCATCTCCCTCTAGAACTGGAACCTCTCCACTTATGTAGGTGTACAATTCATTTTCTTCAAGAACCAGTGAAAATTTATACTTCCATGCTCGGATTTTTTTAGCTTCACCAAGCTTGTCATCAAGCTGTTGTGATAGGTCATTTTGAAATGAGAACCTCAAATGTAAATAGCAAAATATTAGATCTTAGTGATTTGAGGTGTTCGTCCTGGTTCCGGATCTGGATGATCTAGGGTTTGTCAGAGAAACCCTAATTTTAAAAACTTGGAATATTTCATATATGATTGGATAGAAATATGGGCCTCTTCAAGGAGAGCTATCCAATGTACTCCTTTTCTAAAAACAGTGGAGGGAAGCTCCTGAAACAGGAAGCCCTAGTTTTCCAATTTCCTCTCCAGAAATTCCTGATATTGCTTCTGCGGTATCTCCGAAAGTAATGCTCATCTGTGTCTAGAAATTCATATTAAGGTAGCCTAATATTTCATCTTTCCAAAACCATAGGTTTGATTAAAATTGGTTTCACCAATTGGGACTTATTATAGTTTTCCCAAGGTGACATATTTCAATATTTCTCATAATAGTGAAATTGTACGGACTTCCACGTGTTCCTGTTTCATCGTTAGGGTATGAAAATTTTACCACGGAATTTATAGTCCATGCCCTATCTAGAACATCTTGCTAAATTTCATTTCGACCATCGTATCCCGAGATATATCAATTCTCCCTAAGTGTCTTTTTTAGGGATGAATGTTGGTGGACTCTAGAGCCCTTATTTGGAGGAATCATATCTCCCAGAAAATAGAAAATATGAGGCTAAAATTTTTACACAGAGTAAATATGGATTTTATCTTTGGCCCTTGATACTTCTTCAATCCCTAGATATGGAAAATGTACCAAAACTACCATTTTTAGTATTTTAGGGTTTTTCAGGCTCGGGGTCAAATTAGGGTTTGAATTTCCCAGAGTTTTACCCAACCAAAAATCTTGACCTTGGTCTCTAAATTTCAATTTTGAGGAGGAGATAAATCCTATGTTGGGATCACTCAAAAATTCCTCTTATTTCAAAAGCCCTAATTTCCCACATCAAAAAGTGAAAATGCCCGAAATCAAATTCTGCTTCGCTAGAAAGATGCGCTCTTCAATGGAGAGTTAGCCTAGCCTCGTTTTTCTGATGGATTGTGAAGAGAGACCCAAAAAGTAATAATCCCTAGATTTTGTAGCTACACAATTCCTTCTTCTCATGTTAGCTATGATACCATGCTAGATTTTTATCATTTAGACAATATGATCTTAGGATCTTATTTGAGATAATAACATGCACAACAATAATCACAAGAGACCAAAGACACAAATAATTCTCCTCAGGGAAACCATAAAGGATAAAACCCCACAACTTCCTCAGAGATAGAATGAGCACCAATGGAAGTAGTAAAACCCAAAGATAGAAGATGATCTCCAAGAACTATTCTCTTTCTCACTTGAGCAAGCTTCTTCTCTCTCACCTATGCACTATAGCTGGGTGAGTGCATGTGAAAAATAGAGAGTCTCACTCTCTATTTATACTAGTTTTCAACTTGACAATTACTTACTCGGGATGACATCTCTAGGAGAGTCTAATAACCCTAGTGCCCCTCAACTGTGGGGACTATTTCCCTGACTTACAATGGAGGGTTAACCTCAATGACTTTACATGTCTTTATTATATTTAGGACTTTCCCAATACGAACATTGGGGTATAATGTAATACAAATGATTCTCCCAATAGGAACATCTGGGTACAATATGAGATATGCAAGTGAATATATTTCAAAGTTACAAATACATCATCACTAGGAGTGCTGACACAAACCTCCTTTAGTTGGGTTAAATTGGTGATTGGTCAAGCCTAGTAAGGAGTTAGTTATATTCAGTTACATCCAATTATATTTAGTTAGTGCCAGTCATTGATTAACTACATGTGGGAAGGCACATTTCCTCACTTACCACATTCGGTTAGACTAGTCAACTGATTCTAACTGACTGAGGAACTGATTTAGACAACTGGAGCTAACTAGTTAACCTCTGATAGTGAATTAGACACATCCTGTTGTCCAAATAGTTAGATTGATTCAATCAATTCAAATTTCCTCTCATGTATTCGAGTTGACTAGTTATTAATACTAATGTATCACATTGTTTTAATTATCCATTTTTACTTTTGATCAATGAAAGCATATACAGCTGCAAATCATTAATGCATTGTTTCATATCATATTTTGAGTAAAATTGCGTGTGTAATCTACTTGTGATTTTTTACTTGGTTCATAGATTCCTCTGAGATCAATTTTAATAGATTCAACACGATCTGTGGAGTCGAGGGAAGGGTGGGGCGTCAAGGTACAACATGGGAATAACCAAAGTGAAACCTAGAAGATTGAGAGTAGCCATGACTAGCTTACTCACAATGCCAAATGGTGGAAAAATGAAGGGGATCGTGTGTACAGGGAATGAACCCCAATAATTCCTTGAGGTCTGTGGCTGAGGTTGGTACTAAGGTTGCGAAGAGGTAAGAATGTTACTGGATGTGATAGTGCACAAATATGATATATATTTCGATGAAGGAGGAGGTGGTAAGGAAAACAAAATGTACGTTAAAGGAGGGTTGGAAAATAATCCTGGGCCAATGATAGACAAGGACAATATCGACATGTTGTCGATGGTAGTTTTGATAGTAGGGTGGATGTGTTCTAGTGTGGTTGGTCCCTTTGAATCATAATGCGTCAATTGGTTGATGGTCAGGATCTTCCCATCATGGGCGAACATTAAGAGTCAAAAGACAGTAGAGGAAATGAATCATATTACATACATATAACTACGTCCTAGGAGGAGGTTGTAATCAAGTTGTACATTGACAACCTCAATGTTTTTTTAACTAACTCAAGAGGGACATTCGTGAGAAATCACTAGGGTTGAGCATCATGGCCATCATAAGCACAAAGGGCAGAGGTGGAAGGTTGAAGGGTAGGGGATCCAATTTTCTCTCCAACAAAGGTTGACATAACACAAGTGTATTCTCCATCATCGATGAATGACCAAATTCTTTATAGTAACCAGAACCTGGAATGTGAAACATGATGACATTCAGGGTTCTCCTTGATCCAAGTCAAAAGTGATCAATTTGGAATCAAAGGGATCGATGAAACCAAATGCATATAAAAAAACTTTGCGTTTCAAAGGACAATTTTTGAGGAGTTCTAGAGTAGACATGGTAGAGAAAGAACTAGCCAAGTTGTCGACTATACTATAGTTAAGTGCGGCTCTAGTAGTGGGATTGTTCATGACGCGAGACAAAGAGAATTGCGGGTCTTTGGAAGTCTCGTCTGTAGGGGGTCTCGAAAAATGTAAAGACATATCGAGAGGGGTGGAGGTAGATTTAATAGATGGATTAATAGTTTCTATAGTGCATCCATACTGATTTCATCGAGTCTGGAAGTTGATATCAGATGAAAATGCCATAAGGTGATGGGCACCAAGATCAATGGGTTGACTCACAAAAGTGGTTACGGTATTTTGTGGTACTGACAATTGATTTGGAACCATCCCTTGATTTGGTAAGGGGTTATGCAACACCATAGGCAAAGTATTTGGTTGTGTTGGGTTTGGTTGATTGAAGGCAGCCACGTTGGGGTTACATTAATTATCAGTTTGTAGTAAATGGCACACTTGATTCATATGGGGACATTGATGTGTATAATGGTTGTAAGTGTTATGAATAGCACATGGATGGTTAGTCTACAACTAAGGGTTGTTCCCAGGCCTGGGTGGATGCTAGGTATTTTGTTCAGGGGGATTGGATCCGTTGTTGTTAAGAGGGTTGGGTTGTTGGACACCTCCTTGAGGTTGGTTATTTCCCCAGTTCATACCTCTCTGTCATATTCTCTTCCCTTGTTGGTTATTGGGGGTGGGTTGATTAGGGAGGTTCTGCTGAGCGTAGGCCTATCCTTGAGGAACATGAGGATCCAAGGTTGGAGCAGGTGTAGGTTGCACAGGTGGTGGGTAACAGGAA
Source organism: Pseudotsuga menziesii (assembly GCA_001517045.1). Classification (NCBI taxonomy): domain Eukaryota; kingdom Viridiplantae; phylum Streptophyta; class Pinopsida; order Pinales; family Pinaceae; genus Pseudotsuga; species Pseudotsuga menziesii. Next base: position 34,406 of record LPNX010402596.1, on the reverse strand, counting down.
GGAGTAGCTGGGGGGGTTGAAAATACTACAGTCTTTTCATTACATGGAGGTGTCAAGAAATTTGATCCGTGAATGTGAGGAATTAGCATGGGAAACATGTAGGAATGTGTGGCTCCGAACTGAGTAGTTATTTTTCAAAAATCAAGGGTGTAACTGAGTTCGAAACAACTAGGAGTGGTACCAGAATGAGCTGACATCGATGGAGAGGCCATGTATAGGTGAGGATACTGAGTAATAGAGCCAATGAATCCATCAGCAACATGGGATTCCCCTAATGTATCTTGACGCAAGGAGCTAACACAGGGAGCGCCAGGTTTAATGGTATATAGATACCCTGATTAGGCATAAATGAGATAGAACTGTTGTGCCTTAAGGATGGATTCATCGCCAGTTTGTGGGTGCTCAGATACAACATCCCTGGTGATAGGGAGATGTAATATTTTAAGAACCCAATCTAGGAAAATCCTATCATATAACTGGATTTTACACAAGCTATGACGACGATACTATTCATGGATATGATCCTTGATATGGGTAGCAGTGTTCTTTCAACGGGATAATAGAATTTACATGCCCTCATCATAACGTATTGGTAACTGGAAGTACTCGAGAAACATTGATGCGAAGGGGCCCACTAGGGCTAGGCCTTGTAGGTCCAACAATAGGGATACCTAGAATCATGGGAGGAATGGACACAAGACTACTATAAACCACCCCCCCCCCCCCCCCCCCCCACTGAAAGGGGTTAGGAGGTGGACCAACCATGGGGCTAGATGGAGCGGTGAACAAGGTAGGTTCAAAGTAATAGGAATCAGAATCAGAATCAGAGGCAGTTAATGGATATAAAAGTGGTTAATGATGTCGAATATGGATTGGACAGTGATGATTCAAGGAACCGAGCTCCAGGGTATGCCCCCCTAATTCTATGTGAGTAGCATTGCTAAGCAATGATGACATGGTGGTGTGTTGTGCAATGAATGGAGGCGTAAGGGTGTCAAACATAGGCTCAAAAATACAATTACAATGGAGTGTGCAGAAGGAGAGCATAAAATGGTGGCTCACAGGCCACAAAGAAATCTCTAAAATGAAACTGTAACAACGTGTCACAATAGGCGAGTCTACTACAAATTGGTCAAAAATCCAACAAGCAACACTACCTAGAAAGAAAATGGTGCACTAACCTATGGGGTATCAATGCAAGTGAAATCCTAGCCACAAGATGGAATTCCCTAAAAAATGGTATCCTCTGCTAGGTGATGAATTCCCTGTCAAAAAAAACAAAATGGAAATAAAATAGGCTAAGAGAATCCCACCACAAATACTGTACCTCGGGTACAAGAGTAGTAGATACACTGGAAACTATACTACCTCGTTCATGACATGTCTGGAGTGGTTTCGTCGCACTTCATCCCTTTGGTCCTTGAAGCCCGGTATACTCTGGCATGCATGAGGAGAACTATGAAGGGTAAGCTCTCTATGTAGAATGGATTGCAGTATTCCACCCTCATTTTTGCAACCCATTCATTGTGGCTTACTCCCATAGAGCGATGGGGCCCTTCGACAGACCGGTCGTTTCCGTGTCAACAAGTACTAGAGGATTTTGGTACCCTAACGGACAACATCTATTTCTCAAATGTGAGTGAAAAGGGGGTGTTATTTGGAGGCCTATCCCTAGTTTCCTAACTCAGCTACAATATTGTTTTGGTCCTCAAATGAGGTTACAATATTTATTGAGTTAAGTTAATTTTTTAAGGTACCTTGGGATCATGAACCAAGCGTTTTACTTTAGGGTGTGAAATTTTTTCACAAGTGACATGTAATGTATAAACCCAAACACTCTCACGATCGAGACACAAATACAGATAAATAACAATAAATGATAGTAAATATCATGCGAAATAACCAATTCTTCCATAAAATAAAATGTACACAAGTAAATGAGTGCATAAGGAACTAATCAAGTTGTAGGAAACACATTGGGGGTAACAACTACCAAGCTCGACTAAAGGGGCTCACATGCAAGATAAGTGTGACCACAAAACAAACCAAGGGGATGTAATGGACCAGATCTGAAAAAAAAAAACTCAAGAAGGGGTAGAACACGGAAAGGGGGTCTAGAAAAAGAGTCTCTAATACTGAAAGGATTGAAAAAATATAGATCGCACCTGCCATCAGAACAAGTGTGACTGGGGTCACACAAAACTATAAAAAAACCACGATTAGGACAAAAAATCATTAGAAAGGATCTTGTTGCACAAAACAGGGGTTTATCCACAATAGGTCGCACAAAACTGGGTCGCACTAGCGACTGCAATCCCTCTAGGGGCATGTACAACTGTGATCTAGATTTTTGGTGTAGTTCACACTTATCGGGGAAGAAGGAGTGACCTAGGTCGTGCTTTTTCAGGAAAAAAAGGTGTGAACTGGTCGCAGCTTTCTGTGAGATAGGTTCAATCCTACCGAAAGTGAGGGGTTTTTCATAAAAGGTTGTTGTCTTAGGCCAGGGGGGAGGGAACTGAGGCAAGGCTAGTTCAGATCTGCTGCGAGGGGTTCAGATCTATGACAGATGAAGGTACCCAAGTAGAACAAACCAATAGAAACATTTGTAAAACCAAAGATCCGCGGGGATTGAGAGATTGGAGTCCCCAAAACTATAGTGGAGATTTCTCCCCTACTACATGCAAGAGAACCTACCCTAGATCAACTAGATCATAGGGTAAAGTTCATGGTGCGAAAAATTTCTCAACTTCGACTTACAATAACAAATAATAACAACAACAACATTTTTTGATTTTTTAGATATAATTCTCTAACTAATAAAAACAATAAAAAGCATACCTTTCAATATGGGCCACTGTGGCCGTTTAAGGGAATGGGCCACGAACTCCATGGTCCGGTTCTCCGGTCATCTCCGGAGCTAGTGGTTGTCACAAAAGGGGGATGGATGCAAGTGGGTATGGAGCAAGCTCAACATACACGGTGGAAATAATATGGCAAAAATATGGGAACAATGATGAAGGGCAAAAAGTAATGTGATGTAATGTTTGTGTGGAGACCTTCACAATGTATTCATAAGACGATCTAAGGTATTTTTACCTATGGTATTTTATTGTGCATGGTATTTGTCCATGGTTTTTTATTCATTCTCATTTTAGGGTTTTTTGGTACTATTTAGAGAGAATAGGGATAAGTTACAATAATGTTCAACTCCACTTCATTTATGGGGAGAGGAATAAAGGATCTAATTTACAAATAAATCACATCTTGCTTATCACATATTTGTAACGGGTTCTTGTGTACTTTTATATTAATAAGTTATCCATTTCCACTAACAAAAAAATCACAAGCTTTTTGGCAGAAATTAATAAAAAACTATAAATTTATATCAATATTAAATATATAAAAATTAAATTATAATAAATTTATATCAATATTAAATATATAAAAATTAAATTATAATAAATTTATATCAATATTAAATATATAAAAATTAAATTATAATAATATTTAAAAAGAGAAATAAAAAAACATTTTATATGAATTATGTGGCTAAAATTATACTTATCAGCAACTAATTGTTAGGTACGTTTACCAATTTATAGCTGCACCGAGAAATCTAAAGCTAGAAATAGCAGCCTAACAATGAAATATATATGAAAGTCCCGTACACTCTAATTTGAAAACCAATCGTACTCGGCTTGAAATTATTTTTCCATGTTGATCAAACCCTGTTTGAACAATCGTGGATAAAATAATCTCTATGTTAAAATGAATCGCTTCGTTCCCTCTTATACCTTAGTTTGGATTTCTGAATTCGATTGTGTTGTGGAGATTGAGCATAAAGTTGCAAGCATCTATTAGGTTGCATGATTAACGGAGTTTGGGACCAACCCAAAAGAAAATCAAGAATCGACGGAGTTTGGTTTCAATATAAACGAAAATCAAGAAACAACATAGAAACAAAAATAGTGAATGTATTATATGCAAAGATCTGGCGACGATATACGATAAAGGTGACGACGATATACAATAACGGCGACGATACACCTGAATATTCTCGATGAATTCTTTGTTCATTATGAGGTCGTCAAAATTATATCTGTATGTATCTATCTGTACATTATGGTTTCCCAACTCTACTGAAAATGTCGCATTAAGCAGGATGACAGGATGGGAAGATCTGAATCCTCTCTGTCTCTACTCGCTATCCTCTACTTCGTTTAGGTTCTGTGAATTCAATTCTCTGCTCTTACTCCAGAATTCAAGTAGCCGAAACCTATTCTATTCTGATGGATTCCAAAACTGGCTGCACGGGCTCGGCGCCGACTGGACAAAGGGAAGAAATGAAATGCGAACCAGCCAACGTGTTAATACAATCTTGATGAATACTATGGTTGCAATTGGGCAGAAGCCGGACTGTCTCCTTCTCGTCCAGTGCAGGCAGGCAGACTACGCATGACATGGGCAAAGTCGTTAATATCGTAGAATCCGACCCAACATTCCGCTGCCTCGCCGATACATTTCTTGCAAAACGCAACTGAGGACGCCTATGAGATGATATCTGTCGTCTCCATCTGGAATATGTAGCAGTGATCATTCGTGTCCAAATCCATTTGCCATAAGCGTGCAGGAAGAAAACGATGAAAAGGAGCCCAAGCACAAGAACAAGGCCTATTATGGGTGCTATAATCCTTCTGTCCATTAAGACATATCTCGCCAATTCTGAATCCTCCTGATGGGGTGCATCAAAAAGATCTTCCATGGTCATTGTCATTTCCTCAATGCCGCCGACAATAGATTGAGAGAGATTGTATTTCATGGGGAAGGGTCTGGGAGAAGGAAGAAACCTCTGGCCCTAGCCCACAAATTCACATATTACATGGTAATCCAGCCTACTGTTTCCCCAAATCGATAGCCCCTCGAGTGCCTCTACAAATCAAGAAAGGATTCGAAGTCTTTATATTCCAACGAAGAGCATCGTCCGAACAGCTCGTTACTTTAACAGACTCAAACGACTCAATCGTTCGAGAAACAGACAGGACGCATATATTTGTAACACTCGGTATTATAGTTTGTTAATTATATCTCAAATTCTTATTTTTATGTTTTTGCTAAGTGGAAGAACCAAACTTTTATTAACAGATTTGATATTGGCCAAGTTACCATGAATATCAACTCCTATTTTAGGGTTTGAAGCACTACCAGTATTTTAGGATTTCAAGCACACCTTTTGGTTTAGGGAGCCATCTCCTATTTGTCATTCTTATTTGAGTAATCATGAGGCCACATTATTCCAGTAATAATCCTATAACCCTTTTTACCTTTGCTTAATCACATTCAGTAGAGAGGTCCTTTTTTGTTCTCTTTATTTGTGCATTGAGTGGTGGTGAATGGGTCAAGTGCCACATAGAAATCAAATCTTTCAAGTTTAGAATCTTTTTTTAAGTGAAAATGTTGAGGAAATGTGTAATGCAATGTTTACTATTTTGATTTTGTTGAGTTTTATATATATGAGGTTTTAAATATCTTTCAATTGAATTCATTTTTAGAATTCAATTAAGTTGATAAAATTTATCAACTTATAGGAATTTTAAGAATATTAAAACATAAAAAAGAGAATTTCAATAACTTTATAATAACCTAAGAACGAAAAATATAAAAGCTTTAAATTCAATTCATTTTTGGAGTTCAAATAATTTATCAACATGTAGGAATTGAAATTTTGTAGTATATCAAAAAATATTAATGCCATGCCTATAATTAGATTATTTTCTATTAATCGATTTTCAAGATACATCAACCCATTCTCTTTCATAGGGATAAATCCATACTGTTGTCACCCTTACTATGTAGCATTACATTGTTTAAGTATGTCTTTCCAAGCATCTATATATTTCTAGGTACCTCTCAAAACAACTTTGTACAATTTTTAAAAACATTCTTACTAACTTGTTCACATTTGGGTACTTTAAACCCAATAAAATCATTCTTTATTGATGATTTCTTGGTTAATGGTTCTATTTTTTATCGTTTCTTTGTTGTGTGTTTCCTCGTGGGTGATTCTTTTTCAACATTTTCTTCATTGATGATTTCCTCATCAATGACTTTTACTTTATCAACACTGTTTCAATTAATTTTCATATTTGATAATTTCCGCCTAATGAAGCTCACTTGAATGATGTAGGTGACATCTTTTTAACAATGCCACTCCATTAGCTATTTTTTTATTAGAAAACCTAGCCCATCATTGATATTTGTTGTTAGTTTCCAAGTCAATGCTTTATTCTTAGCTTGCTATGACAGTTCAATTATGTTTCTCTTCCTCTATCTATTTATTTATAAGTATACACATGAATAAATCAGGACTTGGAACGAATGTATCGTCCTTGGATTCTTATATTTTATACCATGTATTCATCTACTAACCCAGTTTCTTACAACATTTTTTTGTGTTGTGATTTTCTTATTTACATTTGAAATTTCTTATTTGACTACAAAGCTATCCGTGTTAAAAGAAATATTATATTTATTATTTTTTTATGAATGCACTCATTCCTCATTATCACAAT
>LPNX010402596.1:15337-22837 GCA_001517045.1 Pseudotsuga menziesii | reverse complement strand
TTTAAATATACCAACTTTATGTGTTTTCACAAACAATAAAAAATAGGAATATTTGTGTTGCAAGAGAAGCAAATAATAATAGAGTAATATGATAACTTATAATAATTATAATAGTTTTTAAGATATGATTTTATAATATTATAATGGAAAGCATTGAACTCAAACTTTTTGTGTAGCTAGGTTCTACCCTAGTTGTCACTAGCTCGACTCACATGCTCAACTTTTCAATCATCCTTCAAAGCTATATCATCATTTATCCAAGATAGGGTTGTGTCGTTATCTAGATGGTTCTTCCCTCATTAATGTGAAGGTTCTTTATTCAAGTTAGGATTTTTTTCTTCCTCTTAGGTTTGCATCTCTCTATTGAACATATATTTGGGACCCATAGTTCTAGAAGTCGAGGAATCTATTATATATAAGAAGTATTTCATGGATAAAAAAAATTCTTTTCACTTTATTGGCTATATTCAACAATTTCCTTCTCATCACTTTTTGATTGAAAGGTTTGCCAGTATTATGCAATTTTTTTTGAAAATGAATATTTGAAGTAAACTAAGTTTTACTTATTCTTAATGTTAGTGGATTACAAAACAAGTATCTTTGAAGTACAATAAGTTTTACTTATTCTTAATGTTGGTGAAAAGTTCATATCACTACCTATATGTGGATATGTGTAGATATTAACCTTCCGAAAGACTACCATATAAGGACATGTTGTTAGAAGCCAATTGACTATGTTGTTGTTAGGACATGATGATGAGGAGGAGGAGGAGGAGGGTCATGATTATGAAGATGATGATGATGATGACGCCAACGATGACGATGATGATGATGATGATGATGATGAGGACGATGATGATGATGATGATGATGAAAAGGATGATGATGATAATGATAAAGAGGACGATGATGATGACGATGACATTGATTATGATGATGATGAACATTTCCATTGCCATCATCATCATCACCGTCATCGTCGCCACGGGGACTTCACTTAGTGAACCTCTTACATAGCACGTGCAATCGTGGGATATTAAAGAATACCCTTAATTTCTATAGATATTGACCCAAACTCTTTTTGTTGAAACCCCCTCCCAATACTTAAAACCTCCTCCCCACCCCTTTTTATACCTCAATCCTTATAAACCACCCTACCCACCCCCACCTTAAACCCCTCATCCCCCAATACCTGCAATATATTGGTTCGATTTTTTATAATTTTAAAACCCACAATATGAACTAACGTGATAGGATATTGGTCAACAAGTGCATCCCCCGTGATCGTCGCCATTACCATCATCATCATCATCATCATGACGATGATGGTGATGATGATGATGACGTTGATGAAGATGATGGTGATCATCATCATTGCCATCATTATCATCATCATCACTGTCATCATCGCCATTACCATCATCATCACCATGATGACGATGATGGTGGTGATGATGATGACGACGACGATGAGGCCCCATGATGATGATGTAGACGATGATGATGATGATGACGATGGCATTGATGATGATGATGATAAGTGTCCTGATAATGAAGACGATGATGTTGAACATGACGATGATGATGATGATGATGGTGATGATGGTCATCATTGCCATCATCATCATCATCATCATCACCATTACCATCATGATGATGATGAAGACAACAACGAAGACGGTGATGATGATGATGATAAGGGTCATGATAATGAAGACGACGATGTTGAAGATGACAACGAAAATGACAATGATGATGAAGATGATGATGATCAACATAATGATGATGATTAGCCGAGATTGTAGGGATTAGGGATCGTCATCATCCTCATCAAAATCATCATCAGCATCAATGTCGTCATCAACAACATCATTAATGTCATCATCATCATCATCATCGTGATCGTGATCATGATCATGATCATTTCATATGACATCAACATGGACATCACCATTTTCATCATCATCATCATCGTCGTCTTCATCGTCAACATCATCATTTTTGTTAACAATTTGGTATCATCGTCATCACCATTATCATCATCATATTATAATAAAAAATATTCCTAAGTTAAAAATATATATACCTAAGTTAAAATTGCTATACCTAATAAAAAATACTATTATGGAAATACATATATAAAATAATATATAATAAAAATAAAATACATCTAATATATAATAATATATAATAAAAAATACATAGTCTATTTGGACATTTTTATGAATTTTGGACTAGTTCCAGGTTTTGATTTGGAGCTCAAGGTTGGAATTTGGAGCTCAGGGTTCAGAATTGGAACTCACGGTTGAGAATTGGAGCTCACAGTTTCGATTTCAAGTTCAAGGTTCACATTTGGGGCTCAAAATTCATGTTTGAAGCTCACGGTTTCGATTTGGAGCTCATGGATCAATGGGTAAGCATCACCTCGTTTTTTTGGGCATTTTTTGTGATAGGGGTTTTTGGGCATGCAACCGGTTTAGGGTTTTATATTGGATGGGAATGCAACCGGTTCAAGGTTTTAGTTTTTTTGGGAATGATGTGATGTTTGTTGTGTATTTGTGGGAAAACATCTACAACCACATCAATTCCAAACTGAAATTTTAGATTCCCTAGATTGCCACATTACATTAGGATAGATGAGAGCTAGGGACAACATTATCTCTTGGCTCACCGTAGCCCACCCATCATCGGAGCTGCAAGGGAGTAGGGAGCAGTTCTATGTGAATACTTGACTCGAATAAAGCAGTGGTTTACCTTTATAAATAGTTCCCACTCTTTATTGCGTGCCAAGATTTTGTTACAACAATTAGAAACCTGACTTGAATGAGATGAATCCCCCACCCCTATATGATTATAAAAGGTTTGTCAATATTGGAATGAACTCAATTAACCACTCAGTTTCCAAAATTGATCTAACTCGGTTTATGGATTATTGGATTTTTCTTTGTGTCATTTAGAACATCCATGTCTATATTTATCCGATCTATGCATCAAATCGAATGGATATCATATAGAACATGGGGGTTTGTCCACTTGACAGGGGAAACACATGGATTACAAACATGAGGAAAAGCTAACAAGTTTTGTTTGGTCTTATTAGGTCCTTAATTTTTAATTTTTAAAATAACATTTGTTTGGATGAGGTGGTGAGAGATGGAATGTTAGTGATTGAGAAAAACATGAAGAAACTTGAACTTTAAAACTTTAACCCATAATAAAAGTGCATATAAATCGCATCAATAATCCAAAGATATAAATCAAACCATGGAACATAGGATATACCCTCAAAAAACCCTCTACTGATTCAGAGGATAAAAAACCCAGCAAATGATCTTAGAGTAGGATAGATTAGTAGAAGAGAATGATTGCAACGAAATAGCAGATTTCTTTCACAGAGATCACCAGAGAGTGGAGATCGAATGGAACATCATATCTAACTTTCCAAGTGCATAGAAATTTAATAACAAGTCAAATTAGATTTTACAACAAAAGAGAATGGTTTCATGTAGCAACAACTTGTTAACACTTAGAACACTGCTCCATATTTAATCATGCACCCCATACTGATCTGGTGTCAAGCTAGCACTCCATAATTATCTTCCACATGAATATATGCACCTTCCATTAATTAACTAACTCTAACTCAGTAGTTAACTAAATTGAACTGAATGTAACTGAGTTGAACTGAATGTAACTGAGTTTAACTAAATGTAACTGAACAGAACTGAATGTAACCGAACTGAATGTAATTGAACTGAACTGAGTTTAACTAAAAAGTAACTGAATGTAGCTAAACTGAACTAAATGTAACTGAACAGTAACTGAATGTAACCGAACAGAACTAGTGCTTCTCTATCAGTGTTTATTTCCAACAATCACTTGCATAAATTAAGGAGTTGATTCCTTAATTAACTGAACTTGTTTACCATAACTGTAATTCAAATTCTCTCTCTATCTCCATGCTTATATTAAATATATCTGCATGGTCCATGCGTGTTTTCATTAAATAATCATCTTTATCATATAATACTCATAAGATCATTTCCAAACCTATGATCATATGTATTTCCCCGGGTCATATAGTCACATTCTAAAGTAAATCACTCTAGGGGTAGCTAATCCCTAAAGGATACTTGTAGCACCTATTGTCCATGACTAGCCATACATTACATAGTATATCTAATTTACATAGTAAATTACACCACCTCACAACATGAGGATATTCGTAGGACTGCATAAGCCTACTGTCCTCCTAAATTATATGAGGATATTCGTAGGACTACATAATCCTACTGCATCACCACCTCAATCATATGAGGATATTCGTAGGACTACACAAGCCTATTGTCCACCTCAATCATATGAATATATTCAAAGGACTACACAAGCCTACTGCATCACCACCTCAATCATATGAGGATATTCATAGGACTACATAAGCTTACTGTCCACCTCAATCATATGAGGATATTCGTAGGAATAGACAAGCCTACTTTCCACCTCAATCGTATGAGGATATTCATAGGGATACGTAAGCCTACTGTCTTGATATTACTCACAATACTTTACAACATCACCACCTCAATTATATGAGGATATTCATAGGACTATATAAGCCTATTGTCTTTATATTACAAGACTAGAGAATGACTCCTGATGTTGTAATCTCAACACTCCCTCTCAGTGAGGGAGACATTCTATGCCATACCAATATTATCTCAGAAGTGTTTAAACTTCGTCACAAATAAAGGATTGTCACAAATTTCCAATAGGCTCATCAATACCTATGTACTGGAACTCATGACCATGAGTTCAATGAAGTTAAACTTCATCTCGAATGTGTTTTATCATAAAACAGATATAGGGTTTTCGAGAAAGCTTGACTATTAACACCTAATTACTGTAGGCTCAAGTCTTTCACCGTAGTAGGTAGCTTCCCAAGCTACACTACTCCTCAGTATGTATTACTATCCGCAAAACACATTTTGCTTCTGTAGTACTCTCATACATGCATCTTGCTTATCTAGTACTAGTCGCAATACATTTAGCTTTTGTAGTACTAGCCTCAAATTACATTGGTTATCTTAGGCTAAAACTATAGTTGGATAGCATAATCAAATAATAGGTCTGGCATGTATCAAATACAATAAAGAGCCTTTTCTAATGTACCTCAAAGGAACTCAAACATATGCTTACTAGTAAGCATAAAATACAACAGGTCTGCTCAAAGACCAACCAACTACTTACACAAAGTAGCATCATCTAGATCCAATCCAGAATAAAGTTTCTCTAAACTAGAAACCATGTATTTTTAAATCCATCACATACAACATTATACAACAAATGTGTAATAACATGCATAAAGAAAGACTTATCTTTTCTTTCATTCTTCAACATTTGTTGTCTTCTTGAATCTTTTGCTATGTGGAGAATTTATTTGTGAGATTTCCATTCTCTATGATGTTCTTCAAGTCATGATCACTTTCTCAGTGATCCTTCTCTTTATATTTTCAGCACCCCAACTACCTCTTCGAGAGGTTTTAACTATTCTCTAACAGTCGAGACTATAAATACTCTATGAGACTTTTGACCATGTCTCTTCTCATGTGGATTCTCTCCACAAGCTATCATAGCCCTAGGCTACCTAAGTCATGTACGATGGCTGACTGGTAGGGATTTTATCTGCTGTCGCCTATAAAGACACATCAATACTCCCTCTTCAACTAGAGGAGTTATTATGTACTATACAAAGCTTGTCCCAGACATAAGCTTAATAAGAATGTTGGTAATGTTGCTCATCTATGGATATGTACCATGTCTCAAATATAACTAACTAGAACCCTCAAAATATTTACTGCTTTTCAACATGCTCTATCTAGAGCAACACATGTGATCTTCCGCGATCACTATTTTAGTTAAATTTCGTATATTTTTAAAACCCTATTTCACCGATCAAGATATATATGCGTTCACATACACTTGTACAAAGTAGGTACCACAACACATGCTTTGTACATGTCTATATACAAACTTCAAACCACATAACCGATCCAGGGAACTGTGACTAACCAAATACATCTGAACTGACTTGAGATCCTCCAAATATTAAATAAGAATTATTAAATTTCATATTCACGTTCATATGTGGCCATGGATTTCTAGTCCATCATCCTGAAACCCTTTAGGCTCTTTTACTGCAATTTTTTTTCCTTAACTGATGAAAATCTTTGTTTGGTGAGTGCCACACCACTAATCATAAGAATCATAACAAGATTCATGAATACAGTTCTCAACTTCCTTCTAAATACGAGCACCATGCATATCTCCTTTTTACAGGAGGTACATCAACTAGTTACAATGGTTCTTAATGAGCTAGTGAGACTAGCAACTCTCTCTCACCATGTAAATGTGAGAGTCATAATATGGGTTCTCCATCACGCAAACTTATGCTCATCTATATATGAATCTCTTTATTTGGAGAATGAATTTAAATAAGATAGAATATCTTCAGGAGTCTTCACATTTATAACTAATCCATCTAGTTTTCCTTCTTTCAAAGAGACATAGGAACCTCCCGAATTGTTCTCTTCTAGGCTCAGACATCAAAATGACTCCACATTCATTTCCTTCTTTACTTGTAGGTAAGGTCATATTAATTTTTCCTACAAGAAAAATTATTCTCATGGTTAGAACCATTTCATACTCATGAATTTTATTCACATGAAATACTTTCAATATACCTATAAATATTTACTTAGTTATGTACATATATTGACCAACCGATTTATCATAATCCATTATAATCTTATGTAGTGATATGCAACCCTATATCAGTCCAAAAATTCATTTTATGAAAGAAATATACAGCCCCATTTTCATATCTCATGAGGTAATCAAGAAGCCCTCTATCTAGCCTATCATGTAGTCTCATGTTCACAGTTTATGAAACAAACATGCTGCCCTAAATCTCATTTCTTATTAATGATTTTTTCAACCTTATATAAGTCCTACATAAGTTTTATATTAGTCTTATATCATCTCGCAAAATTTGGACTCATGATATTGCTAACATCCCAATAAAGATAGGAATAATAATGTATATGCTAAACACAATTCCAAGTCCAGGAATACAGATTGTAATAAAATAGAATATGATTTTATAGAAGCATATGATAATTAAATAATCATGAAGCCAAACATTCATATCTCATGAATCAATCATGCATCTCTATATTTATGAAACAAGCCTGCAACTCTATATTGATATCTTTATGAAAGAATCATGCATCCTCTATATTCATAAGCATGCATGTTATATATTCATATTTTATAAAATCATCACGCATGTTCTATATTCATATCTTATGAACAATCATGCATCCTCTATATTCATATTTTATAAATAATCATGCATGCTCTACATTCATATCTTATGAATAATCATCCCTTATGATTTGATTTGTTCACCAAAGTAGAGATTTGATCCCTCTCGGCGCTTGA
>LPNX010402593.1:143684-154255 GCA_001517045.1 Pseudotsuga menziesii | reverse complement strand
GTCCTCATAAATGTATTCAATTCTTGTTTCTGCTTCTGCTGCAGGAACCTCCTCTACTGCTGGGGCCTTCTTTCTCTGTCTTTTAGACATTTTCAGATCTTCATGCAATAAACAACATCATAGTATTAAGTAATCCAAATTTGTGAACTTTGTGCAGCGGTTCATTCCCTTTTAGGTGTATCGGCATTATATCAGTGCATGCAAACAAACCTTAAGCTTTCATACTGAACAATTTACTAACATGAAGTGTTGTGCAATATGTTGTTAGCATGATAATGTTTACTGTAGCACATCTTCACCAGGTCTTATGAATGAGTTGCCTTATGATTTATTCCACATGCATCAAACTTATCAGTCGTTATAATGTTGGCAAGAAACTTCGCTATTACGAGGCCTGTCATTTCTTAAGAAAGTGATATAGAGAATCAATATGCTCAAATTCTATGCAGATGCATCATACAACCATCATTTCACTGTCTATCATGCACAGAGAGAAAAAAAAAATAGCATACAGCCTCAGGCCTAAAAAATCGACGCTTCATCCCTACAAACCCCCAGGCCCGCTGCGACAGAAATGCAAACGACCAGCATCGAAGAAAAACCATAGGTCGCTGACATTCTCCACACACCTCGACGGGAAGTGACCACATCTCTGGAGAAGGAGACTTCATTAGAACCAACTCGCGCTACCCTCAAAAAGCGTGGCGTTACCAACAATCGTTCTTCTTGACCCTACCAGGGTTTTAAGCAATCGACAGCAAATTAGGTCGCGCCAGCCCCAGGTTCTGCTAAGAAATTTCACCGAGACGACACACAAACCCCTGGACCGAACCAAACAACGCAGGCTCCAAATAATTTAACCACCCCAACGCAACTTAGCGCTGATGGCGTAACGGCCTCCTGCGCCCCAACACCTCCATCATAAACACCAGGTGCAGGCAGCATGACGGCCGCCTGCACCTTGCTTCCCCCCACAGGACTGAAACGCCAGACAAAGGAAACGCGGGCTTTTTAAAAATAAACGGCGAAAACCCCCTCCCTATAACCGTCCAAACTATCCGACCGGGAACCCTAACCAAACGGCGCGCAATGCTAGGTGGACGACCGAAGAAAAAACCAAACCAAGGGAGTAAACTCCCCGTGCTGGCGCAACGGGACGACGGGTCCAAATCTTAAAACCTCCATCGCGTAAAAGAAAACTTAACAAAAATGATGCTAAGAGTCAAGATCCTACCTGGAAATCCACCAAACAAGGTGAGAAGATGATGGCTAGACTTTTCCTCCTGCCACCTGGACACAGGTACACCAACAGCTAGCTCTCACGTGCTCCTAAACTCAACAGTTCGTCTAACCGCGACAATGCCTTCGAAAACAACAAAAAAAACCCCGCTTGTCACCCTACATATATAAACAAAGCCACACGTGCGAGGAGTCACATCAATCGGGGCGGCTTCGAAAGCTATGTCGGGAGGCACGAGCTTCATACCACCCGCAACGGCGGATACTTCCTACCACTCTATCACCCGCAACGGTGAACATGGCTCAAACATACCTCGGGCGACGACAAAACATGTATCGGGTGCTGGCGGAAACCTTGGTCGGGTGGCCAGGAGTCTGGACCCTTCCACAATGGCGGGTCATCTTCCATAATCCACCGTCCGCAATGAGGAGATGAAACTTCAAAGCATGGTTCGGCGGGAAACGAGGATTCACGCATTTACGCTGATCCGCAATGGCGGGGCTTGTCGGAAACCATGAAGAATCTAGAGACGCCCGAAGCGGCGATCACGTTAAACTAAGCGGACTTGACGGCCACCCGCAACGGCGGGTCGACAAACGAATCTGGTTCCGGACAACACCCGCAACGGCGGGACGGGCAAGGAACTTAGAAGCTGATAGACACCCGCAACGTTGGGAAAATCAAAGAGAAAAACGTTCGACATGAAAACTTTGCAACGAAATTTCTAAAAGTTTTGCAAAACGACAGAGACTCAATTTCAAAAGAAGTCTTTAATCATTTTAACTATGAAAAACCAGTCAATTTCTAGCATTCAAAATTCGAGAAGGAACCATAAATCCATACGCAAGACTCAAAAGCATGAAACTAAGCAAAGAAAATGGCTAACTCGAAATGAAGGAGGGTCCCTAAAAAAATTTTGAATTTTTTGGGAAATTGTTGCCGGTGCAACAGGTTCATTTACATTTTGGGTTTGATGTGGTTATTATGGAATAGTTTTGGCCATGATAGGTCCAAGAACGACTCAGAGATTGATTTTCCTGGTCCAATATATGAATCGCTTGTTTATCCTGAGCTGCATTCACCATTTGTTTGCCATCTCGTTTCCACAAAGCCGTGAATTGTTTGGTTTTACTGCATGTATGTAGTGGTTGGTATTCGAACTGTGTTGGAGTGGGAATGAAGGCTTGGTTTGCTTGATAAACCTGGTGTGTCGAGGAACCACACAGATAGAGCTAGAGGGCTGGATTTCTTCTCCAAAACCCCTTAATAGCACTGGAAGGGAGGTCAAGGCCTGAGGGACTACATAGCAGAGAAGGGACTGATTTCCTGGTGTTGGGTGTGTGTGGGTGTCCTAGAAGTCAGGCTAGTTTTGGTGTAGGAGTCCTTATCTCTTCAATGAGCTCACCAGTTTAGCATTCAGCTTTTCCCAGCTCCTTGACGGCCTGATAAACCCTACTGTGTTGGATTGGATGATTTGTGTATCCTTGTCTATGTGTAAGCCTACTTAGTCCCTTATTCCTTGGGGAATCATGCCCAGCTCAGGGGTGGCAGTGTTGTTGAGAGATTGATGAGCACACTGGCCTATAGTTGGGTGAAACGTTACAGTGACGTAGCTGCTTGCAAGATGAGTTCTTAATAAGAAAAGTATTCTTGACTATTTCGTTTCTGCAATCATATTTACTATTAATGAATTATGATGAACATGTTGAATGCTGGAATGTATGGTTTTGCTTCCACTATATGTTAAACCCTTATGCATCTCTACATGTTTTTACTTCCAAGCATTTTATTTCAGTTTTTATATGTATGTACATGTTCATTGGGCTAATTTCCCGAACGGTTAGTGTATGGTAGTGTCCTCTTTGTCGGTCTGAGGGTCGGGGATGTTACACTTGTGGAGTTGTTGTGTGGATAATCCTTTAAGGATGAAGAATAGATTTGCAAGCTCACACAGGAATTATTTAACACCAAATATTCCTTGAATATCACTCAAGGTGCACTCCAAGAATCCAAGATGGAGATAGAGCAACTTCATCATAAGTTGCAAATATCCCACCTACCCTCCTACACACCATTCATCCATCTTTGCAAGGCTTATTGCATTATTGAGCATATGGAGGAATATCATGATATGGTGGATCATCAGATGCACTTGGGTTTCTAGGTGCTTGAGGACCATGCAGACAAGTTTGAGGAGAATTAAGTAATTGGTATTTTCTAGAAAAAATTGGAGTTGTTTTCTGGAAAGAATCTCTTCCCCATGAAATATTCAGATGAAGACGAATATGGGGAAGCCATAAGTTGGGTGGATATGTATTTCCAAGATATTATTCATAGTTCTACCCACACTTCTATTTCATCCTCATTAAGTGGGGATGAAATTTGAGAGAAGGAATTTTCCTTGTTGGTGCAACAGGAAGAGTTAGAGGCTTTCCTAGAGGTTCATGATGACTTGCTGAATACACCATCACCCTACCATCAGCAACATAGGCACATATTGTTGTCACTTGATTCCATTCAGCCACATGTGGATTGGGTGGAATATTACATGTCACACATGGAGTCTTCTTGCAGAAAACTTTTTGTACATGATTAGGGGAAGGAAGATAAGCAAGGAAACTGCCAAGAGAATTTGTTGAGGAAAATATATTTCATAAGGTGGTATTTGTGGAGGAAATCCACATAGTTGGATAAATGCTTGCATTCTTTGACCAATGGTAGAGATTTGAGCCATTGGAATTGTTCACATGGACCTTTTGGTAAGAGTGTCAGTACTTTATATTAAAGTATTGTAACTTTGGAGAAAATTGTAATATATCATCTTATTGTGAGCAATTTGGGAATATATGGTTTTCGAAGGATGCCTATAATTGTATTGAGACATGGGAATCACACCTATGTCATTGCAACAACCAAATAGAGACATTCAATGCTAGTATGCATCAAGTACACAAAGAATTTTATGTTGGGTGCAGAATACTCACAGATCTCCAATGTTGCATGGGGAGTTCTCAATTCTTTGTGTGGTGGAATATTTACACATCATGATTTTTTATCTTATGTGATGATGGAATTTTGTTGTTTTCAATTATGAGTGGAATGAGGAAAAAAATACCTTGGGACCCTGGAATTCTCGGGAATGACATATTTCCAATGGGAGCGACAGTATTTGGATACTTATAGTTGAGGAAATGGAATCCAGGCATATTTTTGTCTGATAATTTTTGTTGGAAGGAATTCTCACTTAATGGAGTGAAATGCAAGTAATAGGACCCTGGAATTGCTTGTTTTTGAAGAAAATTTACATGATGTCTTGATGCAACAAGTCATAAAAAAAATTCCATGAGTTCATGCTCCAACTATCCTACATAGTGGACCGATTTACATCACTCTAGAGTGCTTCTGCTTGAGGACAAGATGATTGGGGAGGACTTCCATGTCCCCACATTTTGACCACTAAATGTGTGGACCTTGCTAAACACCTAGGGGGACAAAGAGGCATTAAATAATTATCCTAGGGAAATTTTGCTAAATAATTATTATTAAGGCATGTAATTGATTTTAATTATTTCCATTAATTACTTATTGTGAAAATAACATGTGGAATTGAGCTTGCCATATCAGGAGGGAAGAATTGGCAAGCCAACTTCCCAAGGAGGAAAAGTGGAAACTCTATGACAAAAGCAAGTCACAGAGAAAAGGGAAAGTGCCCAAAATCTAGGACAAAAGCAGTCAGATCAAAAAGAGGAAACAATTGACAAAGTAGGGCAAATTTATATTTTGGAGACTCAACAAAGTTGTCATAGGAAAAACAAGAAACGTTTGACAAAGGAGGGCACAATTTCCTTTTGGAGACTCAGTCACAAAAGAAGGGGAAAGAATAAAAGTTGTCAAAGATAAAAACAAAAGATATTGTCCTTAGAAGGGAGTAGTTGCTAAGTTTTATGAATTACATGGATAGGGAAACAACTCACAAGGGTCCCTACTTGCTAATTTCTCAAGGAGGGCTCATATGTGGCTAGGGTTAGGGTTCTATGAGGATGAATTTCTCTCACAAATCACCTACCTGCTCAACAAGTCATCAGAATATTATAAAAAGATGAGTGGAGCTCGTTTACTCAATTTGTCTTATTATTGATTCATTTTTATGTGAAGCATTACTTCAGTTGAGTGTTGTGCCTCAGTCATTGGGATATGTGCCCCAATTCCTTGCAACTTTCTTTTCATTTTATTCGAAGATTATATTTTCACTGTTAATACCCCATGAAGGCAAGGCCATCATTTTCATTAAAAGTTGAGCCAAGACTTGCAGTTTTTTTATCCCAGGTGAATTTAGCAACTTGATTTTCATTTAATTGAGAGATTATATTTTCACGGTCAATACACCATGAAGGGAATTGCTAGTTCCAAATTTAATCGTTGTGTAGTCATGTAAAATTATTAAAGCAACTCAACTACTTGTGTTGCCTTTTCCCAGCATGGCTTAAAATTTCAATAATTTCACTACCCTTAAACACTTTATGTTGAACTTATACTTATGTTTCCTTTGTAACCTTTTTTGGTGTCTTTGAAGTTTGTTATAAGTGTAAATTCTTTTGTTTTCAGAATACCAAATTTTTCTTTACGATGGAAAAAATCTCTTTATTCTATTCGAATAAACTTGAACTTCCCTTGAGGAGCTTACAAAAATATTCACAAAAACCATGTTTAGCCTTCATTTTTTTACATGGTATTTGGATATCTATTTTTTCACAAAAAAACATCATTCTCCCTTGTCTACCTCGCTATTCTCACATCATAAAACATTTTATGCTTATAAGATTACAAATTGATTTTCTATCTGATCGTTGCCTATTTCCTTTACGTCCGTTAGACCGGGAGGGAGGGAAAGTGTTGATTTGGAAACCTTATCTACTTCCACATTTACCTCCTTGTATATATGTTTAAAGGAAATTGTTTCAAACGAATCTATATGCTCCTTAATTTTTTTTCAATAAGTGTTGGAGGTGTAGATCATTTATTTGCATTTTCCTCATGGCCCATTCTATGACCATTTTAGAGTCTCCAAACAATTGCAAATTATTCATTTGTTTTTCCATTGCTAGCCTTAGTACTTCCCACAGGGATTCTAGTTACACATTGTTGTTTGAGGCTCGTCATGGGGCATATTTTATTTTTATTTTTTCCTTGTCATTGAGATACACCACTCTTCCTTCTCCTCCAAGCGGTGGTTCACCTTGGATAACTCCGTATGAAAAAACCCAAGGAAGAGTTTGGTGTATTTATGGATTTGTTAGTAATCTCTGTGGTGTTGGTTTAAGCTCCGTTTTATGCTCCATCATCTTCTGCATAAGTATTGTTTCTGTTACCTCTAGTGGATTCCATGTGTTTTGAAAAACTACCCTATTCATTGTTTCCCAAGTGGTAAAAACAAAGAGAGCAAGGAAGTCTTGAAAGTTACGTACCCTATCATTTTTCCACCAGTTCTTGATTATGTGTTCCAACATATGGTCCATTCTTGGGTTCGATGATCAATCCAGTTTTCCAAAGATCCTTTCCCATATAGAGCCTGCATAAGAACAAGAGAACAATAGATGATATGTCTTCTCATTTTCATCTCTGCATAACAAGAACACTATGTGTCCTTGAAATCCTCTTTTTATCAAAATTTCCCACATTAGTAGTTTAATGCTTAGTGTCATCCATAGCATTAATATTGTTTTCAATGGTCCTGGTATTTTCCATATCTTTGTCCACCACTAATGATCTGCATCTAGTTGTTCTCTCTTCAACACTGCATCGTACCCCAGTTTTGTCGAGAAGCTCCCATCTTTGCAGTTATTTGTTCATGTTAGCTTTCGGGTTTCCTCCTCATCCCAAAGAATGAAGCAATTTACTATATTTCTTTAATAACGGTTCCATTATATAACCGTTTTACCCATTAAACCCAGATTCTGTGTTGATTTCCAGCTTGTTCTTCCTCTTGTCTAGGGTTGTCTGGATTATGCTTCTGCCAAAATTCTGATTCTCCTATCCACTAACCGATATATTAGTTGTTATGATAGTTTGTAATCCTCTCCCGATACTGCCCATGGATATTTTCCAATACGGACTCTCCTTCCATCACCTATCTTCCAGGATACCTAGTTTTTTAGCAGTGGAAAATCTTGCAAAAAAATCCTTCCAGCCTATTGACCCATTTTTGTGCATTTTTATTGGTTGTATAAAGCATTCTACTACAAATAACTGAGGGAAATATTTGGATCTCATTGTTCTTCCCCACAGGGATCCCAGGTTTTCTTCCATCCTCCACAGTGATTTGGAAGCCAAAAATTTACAAAATAGTTTAGGATTCTTGATTCCCCAACCTCCCTTGATTTGGGAAATATTAAGGTAGTCCATTTCACTAGTGGGATACCTTATGTCTGTTTACTAGTTGTCCATAGAAGTGAGAGACATTTTTTCCTTGCTTTTTTCAGTATTCCCTTCAGTATATATGCTATTGAATCCCAATACACAGGGGTTCTCTGGAGTAATTTTTTGAACAGCACCAATCGCCCCCCTCTAAATAGAAAATGATTTGCACACATAGAAATCCACGCTTCTACTTTTTTATATAGCCACATCCAGTATTGGAAATCATATGCATTTGGCTATAAAGAAAAACTCAAATATTTGATCCCTTCTGTAATGGGAGTTACTTGATAGGGGACCAAATATTTTTCTTTGTTCAACA
Source organism: Pseudotsuga menziesii (assembly GCA_001517045.1). Lineage (NCBI taxonomy): Eukaryota > Viridiplantae > Streptophyta > Pinopsida > Pinales > Pinaceae > Pseudotsuga > Pseudotsuga menziesii. The sequence goes on along the minus strand of LPNX010402593.1, from coordinate 146,279 downwards.
TTTCTTCTGAGACATTAGTGTACGCCATTTTGGAATTTTCTATGTTTATAGCCATTCATACATAGCGTTTTGATATCTCTCCAGTATCCTTCCCAGATTTTGAATATTTTCATAAGTACATTCTCCCAGAAATAGAACATCGTCTATAAATAGTATATGCCTAAGTTCTACTGAGATTGAAATCCTGGCCCCCTTTAATTTCCCTTCCTCCTTGGCTTTGTGAATTATTCAAATTATAGCCTCTTCTACTAGGAGAAATAGAAAGGGAGATAGGGGGAACCCTGCCTCAATCCTCTTGTTGGTCGAAACACTACTACATTTCGACCAAAAATCCGACGGCTGTATTGTCGGATTTTCGACACTTCCCTGTCACATGTATGACACTATAATTTTTTTTTAACATCGATGGATTTTCGTCGGTTATCCGACATCTTTCCAATACGTCAGTTAAGCGATAGCTCAGTTTACCGTCGGTTAAATCTAAATCGTCGGTTATCTGACACTTACAGGTCGTCGCTTCTACAGCATGGCCGTCGGTTAAGAGACGGTGACGAATTTTTTTTTTTAAAATTTACACCTACAGGCATCGCATAACCGACACCTACAAGTGTCGCTTAAGAGACGGTATTGTATTTTTTTTTTTTAAACACACAGGCGTCGCTTAACCGACACCTACAGGCGTCGCTTAAGCAACGGTATTGTATTTTTTTTTTTAATATTGTGTTGTTTTTTATTGTAAGAAGAACTAGTCTCATATGTTACTCGTTGAGAAACAAAACTGCCATGAAATACTAAGGACGAGATCTTATTTTCTCCAGTATTGTTAGGGTACAAACCAGCCATGGAAAACAATTACTTTTGTTTGCATCATAGAGATCCATTTAAAAATCAGCTACAATCTCTTTCTTTGGTACTTTTCCAAACTTTTATGTCAGTGATTGTTGATTTGGTAGATCATCCAACAACCCTAAATCCTTGCATCTCCTATTATTTCTAGTTAAATTAGTCCATAGTACATACCTAGTAAAACAAATACTTTTATTTACAAGCTACTTGAGTCTGGATTATTGATGGGAATGAAAATTACTATTAAGAAGGTGGCCTCCAAGAAATTTCCACCAGAATGATCACTAGTCTCAGTTTCCTTCCATTAGATGGATTGTGACACTATGCTCGCTAGAGAAAATGCTTTCAGTAGACAATATCCCTTTTCCATGTTGTACAATAAAATTAAGTCAAACAATCTTAATAAAGAACAAATTTCATATCATTTTCCTCAACCACTAATCTCATCCATAACAGAGCAATGTACAAAATATTAAGTCTATTTATTGACTGTGTCTCAATACTTGCTTGAGACAATTCAAAGAGGAGTTTAAGCATGCAAGTATAGCCTATACAATTTTAACAAAAGGAAGAGACACTCATTGGAGTTAAAGTTAAGTTTATAACCTCTACAAGCGTTACTGTTAGACAACTCCCCAACAGCATTAAACTTTGACTGTGATATTATGTTTAATACCTGAGTTTGTGATAGTCAGAGACTATTTGGGAATTTTTCCCCTCATAATCATGCACCTAATAGCATTAATCCAATCCTGACAGCAAATCATCTTTTTAATGTTTGTCCAAAACCAAAGAGAAATCATGGAATTTTCAGAATAAATTCATAAAGAAACAATGGAAAAATATTACTGAGACTGTTGGCAGAATCCTGACAAATATTGCAGCATCAATTCTTTGGTTTTATTAGACTTTAGATAGACAACTGACTAATAACACTTGCATATGTAAAAAATTGCAAGACTAAAAAATAAAGTGCAGCCAGACCCCAGCATTTGAACTGCTTACTGAAATTTGCATGCCCTTTGAGTCTAACTGCCACCATGAGCAGGTTTATCAATAAAAAGGTGAACTAACTGGGCATATCACACTGCAATTTGAAGCATGCAGTTTATCAGAGACAAAAAATACTAATATTCACTAACCTGGTGGTCCAGTCAAAAGAATTCAAGAACAAACAGTGACCAAATTTGACACATATTTGATATACTCTGGCCTCTTGAAAAACACATACATGGCATCCAATAGTGCAGTCTTTGTGTTATCCCTGTAACAGACAACCAGGTTAAATTGGAAAAAAGAACATAATAATAAGGGTTTTTACCAACAAAAATAAGAAACCCAAAGATATTTAAAAAGCAGATAGTGCACTATCCACTCTAATCTCTTCAAAATATTTTAAAAACAGGGCAAGAGAGAAATGAGGCAAAGGAAGAAGTAAAGAATTAATCAAAACATTTAAGTTACATAAGGCTAATGTGTACAAACTCCTTTAACAACAAAATCGTTTACTCAATGTCAAGCTAACACATTTTTGGCTTGCTTTTCAGATTATACAATTTGAAACGTCAATGTACTCAATTAAAAGCTTTCTACTCCTGATGAGCATCAAAATATTGAATTAAAGGTTGCTATTAGTATCGTATTCAAATGAAAGGTCAATACAGTGGATATTGATTTCCTTCATAGACAAAGCACTCTTTGATGAATCAGACATAATGAACTATTCGCTTGCTCTTCAGATTATTCAAA